>MJUT01059646.1:547658-611363 GCA_002080005.1 Gigantidas platifrons
CCTTACGATCAACAGAGACTTTGGACACCAGGGGCGGATCCCATAGACCTTACGATCAACAGAGACTTTGGACACCAGGGGCGGATCCCATAGACCTTACGACATACATTAGTAAACATTTGAATCGACAGACTGCAGTGAGACTTACCGCCAAAAGATAGTAAAGATTTAAAAACACATTTTCATTGCATAAAACTTTTGAATCCTAATATCGTAGACCTCTGAGAAACTACGGTCATCTTTGGGAAAACTCTTATCTACATATCACAATGATATTTTTTATACACATATTATAGATGTATTGTGTTCTGATAATCAATGATTTGACCGTCATCTATGAGGTACGGTTTGAAACCCAGGTCACCGGGGTTCGTTTGACCGTCATCTATGAGGTACGGTTTGAAACCCAGATCACCGGGGTTCGTGTGACCGTCATCTATGAGGTACGGTTTGAAACCCAGATCACCGGGGTTCGTTTGACCGTCATCTATGAGGTACGGTTTGAAACCCAGATCACCGGGGTTCGTGTTTTGCTCAGTCTTTTGGTTTTCTGAGTAGTAATTTGTCGATCATTGGTTGTGTTTTTCTTCCTTTTTCGTTTGGCCATTTTATTGTCTGTCCTTTGCATTACAACTTCTGAGCACACCTTTGACCTTTGATATCTTCAAACTTGTCTTGCATGACAGATTCATTTCACTCTTATTCAGGAGTACTGTGGCTAGATTACAATATGTCAAATGGCAGCTTCTTTTGTTGTCTTCTTCGGGTAATGTAATGAAAAACAAATAATACCACACTATTGGAACAGTTCCAAAATTTTAGAAAAAGACAAAATCTACATCCCTAACACACAAATACACGACCGCTCACTTTCCTGGCTTGATCGGGAAATCATCCCGATTGATTCGAAAAGATGAGATTTACCTCTAAAGGTAGACCGTGTAATACAAAAGCAATAGCAGTGCAACTAAAACAAACAAAAACATAAAACAAAAGAACAAATACACGACCACTATATGTACTTCCATGAATACCAGGAGTGGAAACCAGGTTCTCCTTCAGAGCTAGTATCGAATGTCACATTTGTTCGTCGACAAGACATAGCTGATCATGCTCTGATTACTCTCCACTCATCACCCCAAGTCAATTCATATAAAAAAAACATCGTTTCGGGTTTGTTCCGCAACTAATTTGTGTGTAGTAATTTTCATAACAGCATATCAACACCACTTATATTTTCATATTAGACGGATTGAACAGATTATGACAGATACGATCTGACTATTTGATATTACATTTATTGTCGATAACCCATGAAGGGTGATTGTTCATTTTCTCTACTGATTCACTTCAATTTGCAAAGAACTCCATTTCTTTTCAAAAACTGTGTTTGTGATTTGATTGGTTCGTTGGTACAAATAAAAATTGTCTCAAATGACTCATGTATAATTCACGACTATGAGGAATTTCTCTGTGAGTTGACCTACGGGTGATGAGTGGGGGGTATCAGAGAGTAATCAATCGTCAGTTACCAACGATGGTCCCATTTCTGGTACAGCAATTTCTAGGACAAAGGCCGTAAAGAAAACAAAGACTCACAGCCAGGGCCGACCTTGGGAGGCGCTGTTCTCTGTAAAACATGCAGTGTGTTGTTGTGTGTACTTGAACAGCAGATAACTCCAGAGCGGACCCCTTAAGCAACCCATGGCCCAGTTGGCTTTAAGCCGTCCCTGCTCACAGCACACGCATGTTATCAAAGTGAGGGAGGAAATTACTCATTAATAGATCAACAAATTTTATCATTTTTGAAGTGATACCCAAGTTTTTAGGCTCAAAGCGTTTCTATTAGAAGAAAAACAACAAAATAAACTTATAAAAAAGATTTATTCTGTGTTTGAATGATTGTGCCGAGGTTGTTGTAAATTCTCTTTATATAAAGGGATCCAAAATAAATAGGGATATAAAACGTTCTAGTAAAAAATATATTAATGATTTAAAATTAAAAAGTATATGCTGTCGATTTTATTTGGAAGATAAACTACCTCCGAATCAAAAAATTCTGCAATGCAATTATTGTAGAATTGTTACGACTTGGCGGGAATTGAAATATACGTTACATCACATTTTGTGGTGTATTTCAGTTGAAATGCTTCGTATATCACGTTTGACTGTGTTGTATTTCGGTAGAAATGTTACAGATATATGTATATCAGGATTTGCTTCGTTGTATTTCGGTAAAAATATTACATATACACAATGTATATGTATATCACGATTTGTTGTGTTGTATTTCGGTAGAAATGTTATCTTCAGTAATATGTACAGCAAGATACAAGATACAAGATATTTTATTTTCCAATCATGGAGCCCAGTACTGGACAGAATAATCATTTACAAATTAAAGAACATAAAATACACATATGATTTGTAATAATTAAATGTAATTTGAAGACATATTAAGACAGCAAGTTGTGGTGTGTTGTGTTTCGTAAAGAATGCCACATCCTTCTATTAAAGATTTGTACATAATGTTGGAGTGTAACAAAGATTAGTTAGAATACTTTCTTGTAGCATTCAATATGGTTTGCATAAAACATACGGTTATATTATTATGGTTGTGTAACTTCCGCGTATTCAAATACATTAAATCAAATAAGGATGAATGACAGCTGATAAGAGAAGAGTACGTAAACATCAAAGGAAAAGATAACGATGATTGACAGTTCATATGGACTCGCCCATGCTGTCATCCCTTTGGAGGAAGAATAGTATGACCCAAAATAGGGGTATATAAAGAGTGAGAAATTTGTTTACGGTTCGTCATTTCTGATAGTGAAAGCGACCTGCAAGGTTTACAGAAAATGGCAGTGGTATAAGATTTAATAGTTTAGGATAGCCACAGGATAATAGACAATTGAAGCTACCAGGTTGTTCTGGGGTTGTAATTTCCTAATGGAATGGTCAGTCACAACATCTCAGAACAGGTAACCTGGTTGTTCTATAGTTTGTGCTGCTTATTCTCAGCATTTGTGAAACATAAGTGTTTCAAGGTTAGACTGAGTTTTGTGTTTGCTTTGTCTTTTCGTGGTTATATGAATTGTTTTATAATATATGTTTGAACGCTGTTTTATTTGTAGTTTCCAGATGGTCAGCAAGTTAGTTTGTTGTAAAAGTTAAGGTCTGGGAATGGTTTTAAAAATACATATTGTGTTGAGTTTCCAAACCAAAGGTTATTGTTGCAATTGTTCAAGAAAGTTTGGATTTGACTTTCCATAGTTTGGGTCTCAATTTTAAAGCTTCTCAAACTACGAACAAAATAGAATAACACGCCGTACATGTTACAGGAGTTCACGTAAAAACGATCCCAGGAAATCGATATTATCGATTCTTATAATATGTGATTTGTAATGGTTGTAATTAGCAATATGACCTTCGAGATATCTGTAAGAATTGTGGTATTTAATTAGAGTTGAGTAGTACTATTTGACGTTTTAAAATATCCATCTCATCTATGCTTGCAATTCTATGATGATCTTGAAAGGTTCCGAATGAGCACTGCCACTTTCCGAGCAGTTGCTATATTAGTTCTAAGCGAAAATTAAATGTTAAAATTTCAATAAGATGAATGTGACTTCACAGATATTGGTCTTTTAGATTCTATTAGGATTTGTCTAGGCGTTATTGTCCCTTCACGCGAAACGTCTGCATTTGGATTTTCTTTCATATATTTCCCATCATGGAAAAGTGCAGGCGGAACTGAAAAGAAAACATGAAAAAATGATTTAAATAATTATGCTCAACACAGAGAAGAGAAAGATGGATTAGCGATTATTTTGGCGAACTTTTCTGGGCAGTTTCGCAGCAAGTGCATTTAAATTTTTTTGACCGATAATAATAAAATAAAAGTGATGTGTGTAAAGGGGAGGAGCCTAGTTTTGACTGTTAAGTGATGGAAAAAGAGTAAAGGGGAGAAGCCTATTTATTATTGAGTGCATTGATGCATGTAAAGGAGAGAATCCTGTTTAACTGTGTTTATTGAAGCGTTTAAAGGGGGAGCCTATTTTTAGCTGTGCTAAGTGATGCGGAAACAGTAAAGGGGAGGAGCCTATTTGTTATTGAGTGTACTGAAGCGTCTATAGGGGAGTGGCCTATTTTAAACTGTGCTAAGTGATGCAGAAACGGTAAAGGGAGGGGTTTATTTATTGGTGAGTGTATTGAAGCGTGTTAAGGGAAGGAACCTATTTCGTATTAAGTGAATTGAAACGTCTGAAGGGGGTTTTATTTTTAACTGTGCTAAGTGATGCTTGTAAAGGGGGAGGAGCTTATTTATTATTGAGAGTAATGAAGCGTGTAAGGGGGAGGAGCCTATTTATTATTGTGTTCCGGGATGGTAAGCAGTTCCTGTTCTACATATGGCATTGTCGTGTTATTCTTGTTACAAACCAATTTATAGTTCATAAATGAGAAAAGACCGGATTATGACTACGATCAATCCTTGATTCAGTATCTTCCCCTTTAGCAACAACCCTCTATCATGGCAACCATGATAGGGACCACAAGTTCTGGAATATGGGAACAACTGAGAAATATATAATCCATACGCAGGTGCTGCTGGAATGTTACTTTACTTCAAAGTCAAAGGGATAGGCTAGATAACTATAATTAACTCGGGTGTTATCGTACGATCAATATTGTGTTACAACATGATCCAGTACAATGCCTTACATTATCTGTACAAAGCTTCCAAGCTGTTCATATGTATTTCTGGTTATATATATGGAAAAAAAATTTAAAAAAACAACAACAACAACAAAAACGTCTTAAAACATTCGTTACCATCATTTTGGGGTGTGCTTCCATTCATTATTGATGAAACCAAGCTGTGCCTATCCTTCTTGGGTTTTGTGCCTGTAATATACAATGTGTCAATAGTGTGAGTGGGTGGAGCTTACTCCACGTGTCTTATGTTGCATGCTCTCTGTAAAGTGAACTTCGATTCGATTATAGTATAGAAATGAAAGGTTGTCTGATTTGATTATTACGTTCCCTGTGTCCTGGTACAAACATTACAGTCTCTGTTGTCAATATAAAGAGCCTGTATCGCTCAGCTGATTTACATAGACAATTAGTAAAAATTCTTAAAAGGATTTCAAATTTGCTTAAAATAATTCAAGTTTTTGTAGAGAATGACACTGGCATCATTTGTTTGTGAATCGGTTTACATTTTGAGAAGCTGTTTCTGTGGGTTCGTGTTGCTCTATTGTTAGTCTTCTTTGCGAATTATCGTTTGTTTTTCTTTTGGCCATTATATTGTTTATCGTTTGTTTTTCTTTTGGCCATTATATTGTTTATCGTTTGTTTTTCTTTTGGCCATTATATTGTTTATCGTTCTTCCTTTTTCGATTGGAAACCCCTTTGGTATCTTAATTCAAACTTGTCTTATTGTGGATTTCAGATCGTCACCAACATTTCAAGTTTGGTAGAGGTATTTAATATTGGAAGATAATACTTAAAGCAGTTTTATCTTGAAAATAGGCAAACCTGTATATTGACTGACATCAGACCCATTAGACGTTCGGCTAGGGGATTGTCCTATACCACTGAATACTGGTGTGCTAGCTCTAGGTATAAATGGTTGCATCTAAAAAAACAAAAGGATATAAAATAATCCAATCCAATTACAGTCAAACTTGCCCATGCTGTTACCTTTATTTAGCAGTCACTGTATTAAAATGTCACATTTTTCGTGCCATCATAGATAATTTCATATGGATTGAACCTCTTTTAAGAGGTCACCTGTCTTATAAGGCCATATTTTCCTTTTACCAAATGTGACCTCTTACTACAGGTTTGACAGTATATAGTTTCACAATTATTGACACAAATGAACAACTTGCAACATTGCCAGTGATATGTATTAGTATATAAAAATGCAACTAACTTAGATATATACGTTTTTATTAATATACACACTTTTTGATAGTCTTATTAATCCAGTGGCAGTGAAGTGTATTGGGAACTGTATCTTAAAAGTACCTTCTAACACTCCCATGGAAGTTATATGTGCAAAATCTGCTAATTTACACAGAAGAATTATGACACTATACCAGGTTTACGGCCACAACTCGTCAGTTGTTATATTTGCTTTATTGCAATACGACATTAATTTCAATAAAGTTGCAGGATAAGTCACTCGATCAGAACACTTCTCTTATATTCCATGTATATTTATTGCTTTTATTTCGTAGTGTTTCACAGAGTAAGTCAAGACACTTTGATTTCGTTTCCTTGGTGTTTAAAAGAAACTGTTTCTTCTCACTCTATTTAGGGCTTGTATAAGTGTGCATGGTATTTAATTTGTGCATTTTAACTGCCATACTAAAACAAACCTGTTTGGGTTTAGAGGCATACATGTAGGAAGGCTTCTCGTTATTATCTGAAAATATAACAATTATGCTAATAACCCTAAAAATAACAGAGGACGGCAAAATAAAAAGGCAAAACGACAAGCTTCTCACATCCACTTTAGGTAGACGGTTCTCATATAAATTACAGTTATATTATCCCATTTCACTCGCTTTAGGAAACTAGCGGTCTTTAATTAATGTCAACTCCTTTAAAATAGGTGATATTTTATGAAGGTATCATATCCTGTTTTCGGCTAGACCATGAGTCATAAATGTAAGTTATGCGGTATTTGCTAGAGATCTTAAATATATTTGATACTCAATATAGACTAACAGTCAGGTCACACATAAATTTGTTAGTTGAGTCTTAAAGGGTTTCAATGGCGACTGAAATTAAAGATAACTACATAAATCGTTATTGACTGGGCTAATAATGCGCCGTTATGGAAATCTTATAAATCCTGAATGCGACCAATAAAACATCGGCACTGTAAAACAATAATGAAAAAACTTCAGAATTATGAATAAGACAAATCAATATAATTATTCTTACTTGTTGCAAAATCTTGATCTTTTTCCTCTTTGAAACTGGAATAAAAATATGTAAACATAGCTCAAGTACGTTGTTATTCATACCGGTTATCTTATTTTGTCAAGGAAAGTGGTGTTTAGCGACCAACTGTCGATACAAGCTCTTCTTCCTTCATCAATGAACCGCACCGGTGGGGTACTGGTTAGCACATTCACCTCGATTACGGTGAATTGTGAGTTCGGGTTGCGGACTGGTCAAACCAAAGACTATTAAATGCTATTTGCTGTTTCTCTGCTAAGCATGCAGCACTAAAGACTAAGAGCAAAGACTGTCTCAGAATCAGAATAATGTGTCCAAGTGGAGCGACATGTCTACCAGTGGACTGTTGTTTCAGTGAACTAGCACTATAAAAACCAACTAAGAGTGCTGTTCTAATACAAAGAGGATACCATCTTCATGACATCGAATGTGACGTTCTCGCCACAGCTGAAAAAAGCGGAGCGTTAAACAACAAACACGCACTCACTCCTTCATCAATGTGATTTAGGTGAATGTGCAGCTAAGGAGTAATTGCGCTCTATTGCATCACAATTGTCAATCTGATTTTCAGCAGCTAAACGTATATAAAAACAAGCAATGAAAAACCGCTTATACACTTCAACTAAAAAGATGACAAATACACGGGGAAAATGTATAACAAAATTATTGTAACATATTATCTATGAAGGTAAAATGCGTTGGTTGTAGATTATAACTCTAGCGATAAAAAGGGTCAATTCCATTTAGATGTAGACTTTTAATGTATTCTGAGAGTAATTGCATTTGACCTGCTATTGACCTAATGACTTACAGTAATTCTTGCAATGTACTTTTTGAAAAAATACTAAAATATGCATGTATCTTATCTTAGTATATAATAGATTTATTATAAGAAATAGTTGAATTCACGCCATATGAAATACCAACCTATATTTCCCGTTTCTGGTACATAAGAAATACAGAAATAGTATAACAACAAGTAAAACAATCGTGCTGACGATGGTTGCTATGACAGCGATACCAACAGTAGACTGTGCCCAGTTTTGTGAAGACGACGTAGAAGAGTCAACGTAAGATTCCACTGACGTCACGGGATACAGACTAAAAGCTGCAGTTGTAAGAACAGTGGCTGGTGTCCCATCAGGTTCGCTTAACACCTGATGTATGTCAGACTGTGACAAACACGTTTTTTCATTGGCTATCCCATCTATGGTATCGGCTGCTGTGTCGCAAACATAAATTATACTCTCTGATCTAGGTGTAAAAGAAAATCAACCAAATATAAATAAATCTGTTTTATTATTTCTTTTTATTTCTATTTATTTTCAATGTCTAATTCAGTTTATATTACAATACATTTTCAAACAAGAACATTATAACACATGAAATGTAAGTACGGGTAGATATAGGATGACAATCCAATGAGATTTCTCTCTGCTACCGATGTAGATCTTATGATATGAACCTTAAGACATAACAAAATGTTTGTTCAAAATCAATTAAAACTAAACAAGTTTTTTTTATAGTTTATAATTAAGTATTATGTTAACAGAAATACTGATTACCATGCCTTGAAAATGTCCATGCATATACAGTGTGCTAAGTAACACAGTTTCATGAAAAATATCATCTAAGACATTATTAATGAAATGTCATTATATTCGTCAAATCTTGCTTAGTATTCATCATCAAGCATATATGTGTGTGATATATGAGGGTTGGCATATTTTATTCACATGTGGAAAACACTTCCCTGACCCCATCATGTCAACAACAGAGGAGACATGGACCTATAATACTTGTCAAACCGCGCCACTGTTTATTGAAGTACATGTGCCAAGCCTGGAAATTGAGCGGTCATGTATTTGTGTGTTAGGAATATGAAATTTGCCTCTTTCTACGGAATGCTTTATGGATCTTCATTTTATCACTATCTACCATAAATGAGTTTAATTTCCACCTGCACCAATTAAGCTGATATAACTGAAATAGTGTTGAAAGTGGCGTTAAACATTATAACCATAATCATATTTTCTTTCCATTTACAAATATTATGACTTTATCACTCAACTTACTCTGCCGCCAGAAGTCGTCGGCGTCTTGCTGCTGATATTGAATTGATCCGCCATATTCCTACACGATAGGCTGGAAATATGGCCTGCAATGATGCACGTAATGCGTTCCTAAATAAAAATAAAAATACTATATAACATTGTTTTAAGTATTTTATATGGACGTAGCTCGCTGTATAAAAATAATCTTTTGACAAGAGCATTCACACGCATCTTTATATTTGTCTGTACATTTAATTCATTTGTGTTCACTAGACAATATAAATTTTAACTAGCATTATTGCCACCAAGATTTACAAGCTGAATTGTCCTGCTATGTAGAAAGCCAGCTTCGAAATTAAAGTATGTGTGAATCAAAAATAGCAACTTGTATATATTAATAAAGATCAGGCCTCGATGCCACAACACTTTTCTTTGCTGAGCAAACTTTTTTTTTGCTCAAATCTGTGTTCTCAGCCAATCAAATTTGAGTATTTCCTTATTTGAGAATATTCTCAGACTTAAGTAAATTCTCAAGTTTTGTGGCGCCGGAGCCAGTAGACAGGCTACTTCCGCCGTTGTAACGGTTTCATTTATGCAAAGTTATGAGAGTAAGATGTGAAGTAATGTTCTAAAACAATATTTTGCAAAATCAAAAATGAAATCTTTTGCCAAAAAATCCAAACTAAAATTCTTTAAAAATAAAAGTTTATAAAACATTACTCTGTCGGAATAATTGGTCTCATTTCCTGGTTTTATTTAAGTTCGCGTTGTTGTTTCATTTGAGCTTGCATTACTACATGTTTTTTCGTATTCGGATTACATTACTCTAAAGAATATGTGGACATTTGGCCATTGCATTGTCTATACTTCGATTTATTGCTTCTGGTGACCACTTTCGATATATTCAAACTTTTCTTGGACTAAAGTATCCTGCTTCTTCTTCAACCTTACCTTTGGGCCTCCAATACATCTCCAGTCACACTATGTTTCAATACAACCAAGTGGTAATTGGGTGTTAAGGAGTCCACTCTGATCATAGCCGATGTTCCATTTGCATCTCCTGATATTGATTGTACCCGTAATACTACCCACATCACGTAACGTGTCTGATCATATAGGTACTGCGAATCTCTGACGAAAAATTCTCCTGATGTGGAATTAAAGTCGAATACTCCACGATCATTCATTGTTATGTACTGGACAGTGTCTGTAGCTAATGGTACCATTCCAAAGTCT
This sequence comes from Gigantidas platifrons, assembly GCA_002080005.1. Taxonomy (NCBI): domain Eukaryota; kingdom Metazoa; phylum Mollusca; class Bivalvia; order Mytilida; family Modiolidae; genus Gigantidas; species Gigantidas platifrons. The sequence goes on from MJUT01059646.1 coordinate 557,927, forward strand.
GCCGGCGTCAGTAATGTAATGACGTCATTTGTGTTTGCATTGGTTGGACATTCAAACGAGAAATACCCGGATGGTGTATTGATCGCCGCGCTTGGATCAACGTCATTAACGTTAATGATATTCACATTAATAGTTGCTGTGTCTGATAAAGTAGGCGTACCTCCATCTTTAGCGTAGACGAAGAATGAGAAAAATGTTATTGTTTCGTAGTCTGGAGAACTTATCAATTGAATTTCCCCATTATTGTCAACACTGACCAATGAAATGGCAACGGTATTTGTTGTGTCAATTTCATATGTGATAGTGCCAAATGCACCTGCATCCTTATCTGTCGCAATAGCGGTTGCTATGGACAAGCCAACAGGACTATTTTCAACAACAGATATCGTTTGCGTAGGAATTGTAAAAACGGGGTTATTGTTATTAACATCGATAACCGTTATATGTACGGCTTTGTTATAGGTCTTGGTGGGGTCGCCCTGATCCTCCACGTAAATGGTGATGTAATAATCAGATTTGACGCTATAATCCAGAAGCTTAGCCGTACTGATTAATCCATTAAGCAGATTAATAGAAAGGTCATTATTTGAATCTCCATTCAGTATTGTAAAATGAATTGTTGCACCAGGTACATGAACGGGGTCGGGGGCTACGGTGACTATTCCAGTATTGACTATTGCATCTTCTGAGACAGTAGCGTTGTAGTCACTGGGTGTTGCTCCTATCGGTGGATCAACAGTAACCTGTACTGTAACTATTGCTGTATTCCTCGTCGAACCTTTATCCACGACGTGGACAACTAAATCGTTTGTGTCACTAGCAGTTGTCAAGATATTCGAAGTTGTAATAACACCTGTATTACTATCTATGTAAAACAGTGAGTCCGGGTTACCACTGACAATGTAAAATTCAATCGCTCCATTTTCATTGATATCGGCATCAGTCGCTGTAATTGTTGTTATACTGGTTCCTGTCCCACTGGTTCTCGGTATAGTAAAACTACCTACACCGCCTGTTACAACCGGGTCATTATCGTTAGCATCTACAATTGTAATGTAAAGAATTGTATTCCCTGTGTTAATAGGAATGCCACTATCAGTAGCGTCTACTGAAAGGATATAGCTGTCAGTTGTTTCACGGTCTAAAATACCAGCTATCAACAAATCTCCAGTTATTGGATCAAGTGTGTATCTTAAATCACCGTTTCCAGATGCAATATTGTAAGTCAAAATGCTATTTGGACCCGTGTCGGCATCGTCAGCCCGAAACTGAAAAACAGTTGAACTGATGGCTGCCACTTCGGATAGACTAAGATTGTAAGATGGTACAGAAAATGTTGGTGTTTTATCGTTCAGATCATTTACAGTAATTTGTACCTGACACGTGCCAGTTAATGGAGGCGTGCCTCCGTCCACTGCTGATACAGTGAGAAAATATGTTGACTGTATTGCAGCATCTAATGCCGAATTAACGGATATCACACCGGTGGCAGCGGCTATATCAAAATGAACCATATTTTCACCGGCTACAATAGAGTAGGTTAATACCTTATTGACACCATCATCGTCGTCTGAAGCGGCTACGGTATTAACAGCAGCGAATAATGCGGCATCTTCGTCTACTGAAAATGTATATACACTACTTCCAAACGTTGGTGTTATGTCATTGATGTCTCCTAACGTTACTGTTAGTAACAGAAAGTCTGTTTTTGTCGGGTCATTGCGATTAACAGCCTTGATCAAAAGTGAATAGCTTGCAGTTGTATCCCTGTCTAGTGCTCCAACAACTCTGATTTCTCCTGAATGTTCATCAATCAAAAATTTGCCGTCGCCATTGCCAGTCTGAATGATGTATTCGAGATCACCCGGCAACGCAGATGTTCCTTCCAAAGCACCAAGAACGGTGGCATCATCATCGTATATTATTGTTCCAAGAGATGTACTTTCTATAATATTAATTGTATCTGTAGTTGCAATATGCTTTGGTAACGGATAAATAGGATTAACATTAATTATAAGGGAAATTGAAGCTGATCTGACGGGAACACCTTGGTCTTTAGCTTCTACCACAAGAATATATTGACTAACAGTTTCATAATCTAAAGCACTATTTACTTCAATTGTCGTTGCATCAAGACGGAAAGCTGTCCCAGTATTTCCACCAACGATAGTGTAGATCAAGTCCTGATTCAAACCATCGTCAGCATCATTACAGACAATTGTTGTTATCATGGCACCAATAGCCTCGTTTTCATCAACATTGTAACTTCCGGTAGATGGTGTAAATTGAGGTTGATTATCATTTACATCCGTCACCTGGATGTTTAAAGTAGCGGTTGGTGTATCTCCTAATCCATTATCGGCCTGGATGGTTAAACTGTAAGAGGCAACAGTCTCTCTATCTAAAAGCTTAGAGAGATAAATGTCTCCTGTATATTGGTCTATCAGGAACGATCCGTCATTGCCACCAGTAATAGAATAAGCAATGTCTGCCGTGACGTCTAAATCACGAGCGGAAACATTGAATACCTTTGATCCAATAGCTGTATCTTCTGATAGTGATTTGGTATATATGCTGCCGGCAGCTGCAGATAAAAATTCGGTCGGAAATTCATCGACATCAGATATTGTAACATAACACGTAGTAGTGCCAGTTAAAGATGGCGTGCCGCCGTCACTAGCTGTAACAATCAAAGTGTATGACGATGTTGTTTCAACATCAAGGGCAGTGTCCAAGATCAGTTTTCCTGCCAGGTTTACACTAAATACACCACCAGGATCACCACTCGCTATGGTATACACGAGATCTTTGTTCACTCCGTCATCTGCATCAGAAGCTGCAATGTCTATTATTTCTGTAGTTGGTGTCACGCTTTCTACTATCGGGATATTATAAAAATCATTCGGAAACGTAGGGGTATTATCATTACTGTCTGTTACAGTTAATGTTAGAGTGCTATCTGCTGAAGTTCCACTTATTGCATCCGATATTCGTATTGTAAGTACATAGCTAGGAGTAGTTTCCCTGTCCAATAAATTCAGTAAATAAATTGCTCCTGTATAAGTATTCATGCTAAATTTATTATCACCATTACCGCTTATGATGGAAAATGTTTTAGACGCAGTCGCAGAACTTCCGGTAACTGTATAGATCAATGTACCTATAGTAGTAGCCTCATTGATATCCATTGGATGTGGTAAATTTATAAATACCGGATCGGAGGCAACACTGATATACACATACAGTACGGAACTCAAAGGAGAACCTGCGTTGTCTGACGCTTGAATTTCAAGATCATACGTCAACTGACTTAAAAGATTAGCTACTGTTATATCCCCATTTGCCGCAACAGCGAAATCAGAATTTGTATTTCCGGTTAAAAAACTGTATGTTATCTGGCCGTTTACTCCGATGTCATTATCAACACAGTCTAGAGTGTGAATTAGATCTGTAATGGCGTTTGGAGGTGTTAACTGTTTAAACACTACATTTGTACATTGTGGGGTAAATTCATTAACGTCTAAGACGTTAACAGTTAGCGAAACAGCCCCTGTCAATTTGGTCCCGGATGATTGGTCAATCGCTTCTACGTTTACAGAATATGTATTTAGTGTCTCGCTGTCGAGTGCCGATTTCAATCGTATTATACCCGTGGTTGATTCTACACTAAAAACAGTGGTATGTGACGTCAACGAGTATTCAATTCTACCATCGTCTCCAGTATCAGCGTCTGTGGCAACAACTGTGAACAATGATGCTCCTACAACAAGCAAAAAATAGCAATACTAGTAATAGTATAAATACACAATATCAGTTCTTTGTCTTAAAATATAAAGTTGATGTGTATGAGGCTTTAACACTGGATTTTGCGCTGAATATACATAAACTTTGTATTTTAAGTCACTGTATTAGTATTGCATTTATCCTGCAGAAAAATCACATTAATCCATCGACCTTTATATTTTGAATTAAATTTAACATGTTATAATTATCCCTTGATTGCCCCTTTTGATATGATCTGTCAGCAGGAAGTGAACTGGAATTATTTACAACTAGGTTCACAAAGCTCAACAGGTAACACGAGACAGGGGTACCAGAAAAAGCTATATTTCGGTAAGTGACCGTATATAACAAATATCCAGTCAATACAATTTGCCTGAGTAAAGAGAATAAGTGCAGTATAAATCATATTAGAGATATGTTGTACTCGAGTCTCTAGCAATTGATCGATTTTCATTCACATTTAAAAGTTTACTGACATATGTAAATTTTATATTAAAGGGGCATTATCTGTCAAATCGCCAGTAAATGTGTGTTACCCATAAAAACTATCAGATATGATTGATGCCTTAATAAAACGTGTTTCTGTAACTTATAAATGTGATGAAATGTACGTGCATCGGGGGAAAAACATGCAACTGCTCGTGTTTTGAGATCGATCAAGAAATGGACGCCATCTTATTAATTATCAACATTGTTTACGGAGTTTGTCGAATCGTCATTAAATCAGTACAACAATGCACTTATTTCTTATTTTTTGTGAATCTACTTTTAGTCGGTGTTAATTACGGACAATGAACCATGCAAGTTGTCAGTTTATAAGCGACAAAATACAAATTATTCGTTTTTACCTGTCACTAGTAAGGTCAATTGCATACGGAAAAGCGAGGTCAAATTATTTGCTTGCAAGCAAATAAGTAATCGATGGTAATTTTCGTTCTCAAAAGGAGGAAAGTGGTTCGATAAGCTGTTTAATGTGAAATATTTACCTTTATCACATATTTGTACATTATCCGTACCGTTTTGCATGTGTGATAAACGAAGACGTTCCTGGTCCATATCAGTGCCCGGAGCAAATAACCGGTTATTGTGCCCTGTGTCGATGACGTCATTGTGACACGTAAGCAAACATCATACAAAAAACCGATAAAACGGAGATGAAAAATATCAATACAAAACGTAAAACTGAGAGTAACATACGATACGGATAAGAATATTCAAGGATTGGTTATCAACAGTGGAAGAACACCGCAATCCTGAATATATTGGAGTCGAGGAGATGTACATGCACCTGGCAAGATTTTTTTTTCAGCGCACACGAAATCCTAACAGGACTACGAACCCGATTCATTGAAATGTATCCAAGCTTCCATCAGTAGATATCTTAGTGATGGCGAATGTTGATATTTAAGCCATCGCATCGACTATTGAGAACTATGAAAATAAAACAGTTACTCTAATTTTCATCAGTAATAACTCTGTCAACGGTTACTAATAATAACTCTAATAAGCAAACCGTTATCGTTTTGGCTCCCATTTTGCCCAACTCCAAAATAACACAATTCCCATACTCAAATATCCAGGGCAATGTGACAATATTTTTTTATGACACAAATGATAAGAATTTGAAGTCTGATTTATAATTATTGAAAAGTTATGTTCAATACCTGTGATAAAAACGGTGAATTATTTTGTTGATTTTTACACATTATTTATTTGGTTGTTATGTTGATGAATAAACATAAATTCATTTATTCATTTACAATTTATTTATTTCAGTCATGGTTAAATATGTGATAAACAGATTATAACATAGCCTTTTCCATATAGGTCCTGGTATAAACCCTCGACCCATATCAGCCCGCGGCTGTCGCCTTGGGCTGATATGGAAGTCTCGGGATGATACCGGGACTGATATGGAAATGGCCATGTTATAATCTATATTTATTTCATCATTTTAAAGCTATTTACCAGTTTCCAAAGCATATAATTGTTTTTGGTCAAAATCGTAGCTAATTCCCCTTTAAGCAAATACTTTGGTTTGGATCGGCAACATTTGGAATTTATACCGAATATTTCAAATGAGACAGTTGAATTTTTTACATATGCAGAATATATTGTGAATTCATTATTATTCTAGATATACAAATTTTCGTGGAGTTCCCGGATAGTATCAAAACTCGAATAAAATAATTCAACGAAGATAGTAGTTACGGTTAGCTATACATAAATAAATAATATCAGCTGGAGGTTAATAGTAATAGCTCACAGACACAGCAGCCTGTGGGTAGACTTGTCGCTCCACTTGGACACATTAGTATGATTCCGAGCCAACCAGTATTTGCTCTTACTACTTAGTGCTGCGTGCTTAGCGGAGAAGCAACACATATAAATTTTATAATCTTTGGTATGACTCTACCGGGGGTTTGAACCCAGATCTACCGCTAACCATAACGCCACCGATGCAGTTAATTTATTTAAGATTTATCAAAATGTATAACTAGTTTTTTGCGGGGTGGGTGTTATGACAAACTTACCAATTGCTGTATTCTCCGGATGATCAGTACTGTATGGGGTACCAGTAAAGCCAGGGGTGAATTCGTTAACCTGTGTGACTGTAATAATAGCTGAAGCCGTACCAGTCAGACTTGGTGTACCCCCATCTCGAGCCTCAATAGTGATGACACAAGAAGTTTTGGTTTCGTAATCCAAATTATTTGTCAATGAAATCACCCCACTTGTAGAATCTATGGACATTTCACAACCAGTGACGGTATGTGCACTCCCTAAAATGTAAATTACAATATAGACAATAGACAATAGACAATATTTTATTTGCACGAACACATTTACAATAAATGGTTATGGCATAAACTGAAACAATACAAAATAACAGACTCATGGAATGACAGTGGTATTTAGTACTACTAAGTATATTAAAATAGCCTGAGTTTCTAAATGGCCTTTCTCATTAAGAAACAATCATTTAAAAAATTGACTGTAATTTTAAGAGTGACCAGCAAACTACTATTAAAAAGTAAAGACATGTGTCTTAATGAAATATTTGAGTTAACTATTTTAATGTTAACTTTTTGTAAGAATGTTTTTCTTAAAGATATATAATGTGGACAAGTTGAAAAGAAATGATATTCGTTCTCAACTTCTCCTGTATCACATGACAGGCAGACACGATTCTGTCTCTCTATATTTGAGTAACGACCTTTTTCAATTGCTAGAGAATGGGCACTAAGCCGGAATTTGCTCAGCAAAGATCTATCTGATTTTAATTTACAGATATCAATGTATGGGGGTCTTTCACCACTTTTATGAATTTCTCGAAAAAATTTCAACTTTTCACATACATTGATCAAGCTATTCATATTCTGTTTAGCCTGATCTTGAATCCTTCGTTGAATGCTATTAATATAAAATTTAATATTATTTGTGTTAAAGTTAAGATGTCCAAATCCTAACTTATTAATCCACTCTTTTATAGTGGTTACCCATTTATTGGTTTTTTCTGTATTTATATAAATTTTATTTACAAGTGTATTTGGGGAGTTAACTATGTGATCAAGTAATTTTATAGCTGAAAGTTTGATTTTTAGATGCAAAGGAGTTCTGTTTGTCTCTGCTAGACAAGCTACATTAGTAGTTTTACACTGTACCCCTAAAATTTCTTTTATAAATTTTAGATGTAAGTGTTCAAAAGGGTCAGAATCTCTGAACTTATTACCTACACCCCAAACTTCACTTCCATCCAGGATGATGGGGACAACCAGGGAATCAAAAAGTTTTTCAAGAAGATTGCAAGGATTGTTTAGAGTAATTTTCCTTTTAATTTTGAACCATGCCTTTCTGCCCTTTTCCATTAGGTTTTTGCTAGTTTGGCTCAAGTTGCCAGTGTAGCTAACAGTAACACCAAGGTAGCAGTATGATTTAACTGTCTCTAAGTATTCATTATCCAATTTAAAGTGATTGAGGAATGATTTACCATTAGAGTTAAATATCATTATTTTGGATTGTTTTGTATTAACTTCCAATTTCCAGGAGGAACAGAATTCACTTAACACATTTAACCCATTTTGTAATCCTTCTTCAGATTCTGATACTAAAATAATGTCATCAGCATATAATAGGGATGTAACTGTGACATCACCTACTACAAGTGGATGGGTATGCCCAATTTTAAGATCATTCACAAGGTTATTAATATATAAATTGAACAAAGTGGGACCTTGTTTTACTCCGCAAGTTGATGTGAAATCATGGCTAATGCCATTTTGGAATTTAATCCTACATTTAGTCTCATGATACATAGAATAAATAATATTAAATAATTTATATGGGAGGTGGTGCTGCAGTAGCACATAGAATAGACCCTCCCTCCAAACAGTGTCGAAAGCCTTTCGTAGATCAATGAAGGCAGCAAATACCTTCTTTTTTTGGCCTTATAATGATCTACTAATGAATATATGGTCAGCAGTTCTGCAATCCTCTTTAAATCCAATTTGATTTTCACATATTAAATTATTAGAACCAATAAATTTTATGAGTCTTGCGTGAATTATTTTGTTAAAAAGCTTTCCTAAATTAGAGGTAATAGAGATGCCTCTATAGTTTGAGGGATCAGATTTGTTGCCCTTTTTAGAATTAATGTTATGAAACTTTCATTCCATGCTTTAGGGAAGGTTCCTTTCATAAATATCAAGTTGAAAAGTTTAGTCAAGGGTTCTAGTAATAATGGCATACCATATTTAATTATTTCATTTGAAACTGAATCAATGGCTGCTGATTTGCCATTTTTTAGAGTTTTAATTGCTTTTAAAATTTCATCAGACTTGATTGGTACATTAAACTCATCATCTGAGTTACTTGCACTTAGTGAACTTTTTAAATGCTTTAGCTTTTGAATAATATTATCATGAAATTCATTATTTGGAATATTTTCAGAAGAAACATTAAGGTTTTGAAAGAATTCAATAAATTCAGCTTGATTAAAGGATTCATCTTGGATCCTTTCTGAGCTTAGTTTGTTGAGTAAGTTCCAGAAAGTTTTTGGGTCACTTTTCATGTTTTGGAAAATTTGGTCACAAATTTGGTTTTTATAGATTTGTTCATTATGTTTACATTTCCTTCTAAATTTAGAACGAAACAAATAAAAAGCTTTTCTGTAGGATCCGTTTTCAGGAAATTTATTTACTAGAGAACAGTATTTTTTAACAGTTATATACAGGTCATGACAGGAGTCAGAGAACCAGGGCTTTTTATTTTGTTTACTTGACCTTTTCCCCATTCTCTTTTTAACAAACTTTGTTGATTTAAGAGCAGTATCACATAATATTGAGTTCAATTTTTTTACAGCAATTTCACAGTCAGTTTGCCCATCATTCAAAAAATCTTCAAGTTTTTTTTTTCACATGTATATTCTGAATATTAGTATTATACCGACTAATTGGTGCCTCATCCCAAATGAATTTACCTGGTAGAGGATTTAGATTTGCAGTCATACCATTTGTATCTCCTTGAAAACAAGTAAGGATAGAACAGCTTATTGGACAATGGTCAGATAATGGAGTAAAATCATTTACTATGAAATTGCCAATTCCATGTAATAAATTACAGGAAACTAATGTGTAATCAACAACACTGCGGCCATTGTAGGTTATACATGTGCATTTCCCCCTAAGATCTCCAATAGTTCTACCATTAAGTATTCTGATGCCAGATTCTTTGCATAAGTCGATTAACAATTTACCACTTTTATTTGTAGGCTTATTATCAAGATTATTCCTTGAAATATGGGAATCAATAGAGTACTCATTGTCAATTGGCCTAGGAAATTCAGTGTTGTCTGAAATAACAAAGTCAGGCACTGTGTTTGTGTAAGCATTGAAATCACCTTGGATTACAATATCTCCAAGTTGGCTGTAGTGTTCAATGTTTCTAAGCAAATGTGAATAAATTTCATTTATATTCTCTGTACAACCGGATGAGTTCTCAGGTGAAAAATATACTACAGCAATAAAAACATCCCTATTTAAGCTAAAGAATTTGCTGTCCAGTTTAATCCAGACAATATCACTATGACGACTAGACAAATTAGATACACCATTAGATATACAGTTTTTGACATATACTGTAATACCACCAGAACCTCGCCTGGCTCTTCGATGTTTTTTCCTAGTACTATTACAAATACAAGTAAAACTAGGTATATTATTAACAGATTTACCACTGTCATTCCATGTTTCTACAAACTAACAATATGCAATTTATTTACAAAGTTTTTGAATGCATGTTCATCGGTTTTTTCTTCAGTTAGACCTTGAATATTCCACATGCCAATATTTAGGTTATTATTAAAAGAACTTGTTTTTGTCATTTTTATATTGAAATTACATGACATGTTTACATGTTTACTTTTTAAACTGGCCTACCGTGGAAATATTAACAAATTGATATACACTACAATAATTGTTGTATTAACTATTGTGACTTATGGGGCAGTCGTGCAATCAGTGCCTATCATTACTAAAGTGAGTTCGAATCCCGCTCATGGCGAGGTGTACTCGATACAACATTTTGTGATCAAGTTATCAGTTACTTGCGACAGGTCGGTGGTTTTCTCCACCAATAAAACTGACAGTCACGATATAACTGGAATATTGTTGAAAGTGGCTTTAAACATCATAACGAAAATCCTAGCCAATATGTGTGGTCTACGCTTAATATGAATACTCTACTTATTAAGTGAAATAATTTGATGACAAAAAAATATGCAAGACCGACATGAGGCATTAAATGACTGGAATTCATGAATAACATCCACATTCAAGTTATTCTAGTAAAATATTGAATTCTCTCCGACAAACCAAGTTTAAAATTTAATGAACTATTCGAAGAAATTGAAACATTAATAAAATCGTTTTATCCGGATCTCGCGTTTTCAGAGTTACCGCCCTTTCAAAAGCTGCAGTTCTTGATCGGAGACTTTTGTTTTAGTTTTAACACTGAACTTGGTTTCTCGCTTGACCAGCTCAGTAAAAAACTGTTATGTAAAATGATGAAAGAGCGAACTATTTTAATTAATTCATGTGTCGATGATCAGGAACTCGCTTAATATTGTGTTTCTTTTATTCTATATGTCATTCATATTTTACTTATTATTTAGTGCAATTAAAATAATGTGATACATTGTATATAATTTTGTTTTAATGAAGAATGACACATTTGATTCTGTGATAATATGTTACGACCTATATCACAATGACTTTAATATGTTTTTTGTTCTTTGATGAAAATCTTCATGTATGATTTATGCTAATTTTAATATATAGTAGTTGTTTATTTGCGATTATTATATAATTAGACGCAAACATTGGTACCCCGCTGATGTTTGCCCCCGTTGTAAAGGGGTAGTTTCTGAATAAAATATTATTATTATTATAATGAGATTTTTTTTGTCATGCTTTCTATATAAATCTTACCTGTCAAGACATATGTAATTTGATTATTAACACCTGTGTCAATGTCTGTGGCAGCAATTGCTGGAGCAAAGGAAATAGCAGCAACAGCGTGGTCTTCTGCTACTGTAATGGTATATGCATCCTGGAAAAAAACACATGTATAATGACACCAAGACCAAACCAGTGCATTTAATTCAGAACAGATGTTCTAACGTAGGGACGATTCTTGACGGAAACAAACTACATAATGTGAATGATGCCCTGTGTATAATACACCATTGCAATATCAATACACATTAAATTCAATCAGTTTAATTTGTTCTTCCATAAATGATCTTCCGTGAACCAATGAAAATATCTCAAATTTTTACAGGGCATTTTTTAAAGAAAAATAACGTATGAGCATTGATGATGTAAATCAAATAACATCCCGTTTCAGGTGGTACCTAACACTACAGGGAGATAACTCTTTAAAATCAGTTGAACGTTTTCATCATATGATGTTTGTATGCAGATTTCAAGCATCTCGGTGATCAAAACCACAGAGAGAAAAGCTGCTATGTGGCTAGTGAATTTATAGCTTTGAGTCTGTTGGTTGGAATTTTTTAAAATTTTGATATTTATTACAGTGGATATATTCAAACAAACTGCCAAAAAAATAAGAAAATTAAACGAGCAGATCAAATTTTACCTGAAGTGTATGGTACCACCTTAAGACATAAATTTTACAAAATGTTAAAATAAAAATATATTAAATTCCAAATTTACCTGTGTGAAAGCAGGGGTTATATCATTATCGTCCGTCACTGTTATGGTGATAGTTCCTGTGATTTTGGAGGCCGATAGTGTGGATGAATAAGCTGATATTGTTAGAGTATGCGAAGCAGTTGTTTCCCTGTCTATGCCGGTCGACGCTACATATATTTTCCCTGAAAAACGAAAATTATTAAACAGTAAGATTGTTTGCAAGTTATTATTCAAGAGCATGCAAAATCGGAAATATAATTTTTTTATTACTATTGTTAGTGATGGCTAAGACACTATATCAAAGAGTTGGATTCTAATAATTCTGAATTTTGGCTCGCACCTGCATATGCAAAAGCACAATTTTTATTTATTTGAGGTCACTCGAGAGTTGCTAGAATCCACCCCTTGAGCATATCATGGTTGAAAAATGATATAAACGACCAAACCCTACTTAACTCGCCCGTAGCTAGGTGAACTATCAATCCGACAACAGCCAGGACGGCTACCTTTAATTATACATTTGGCACGGGATACAAGAGTCGATTGATCACATGTGTTTTTTTCTAGATGCGTCCATTTTTATTCAAATCTGCTGTATCATAATTTTCACTTGATGACTTGCAATAAAATGTTGACTACTGTCAAAGGTGTAAATTTAATCAGATAATAAATTAACTAGTCCTACAACATTAAATATTTGATCGATTGGGAGATTCAAACATTTGATGGTAATTCCTATTAGAAATAAAAAGTAGAACATGATTATTTTGTTTTTGTAAGCTTAAAATATAATAGTCGTTTATAAGAGAGACAGCCTACATATGAAATTATTACCTTTAAGTTATTTTAACAGTTATCAAATTGTTTGAATAATGCAATGTATTACATTATACCACAGGACAGATTCACAAATCCTGAATCAAATTTGTAGGTCCCACTTTTTTTTATTTGCGGGAAGTTCAAGGATAATAATAAATACATGTTGTCCATTCTTTAATCTATGCTAAAAATAAGAATCGTCTGTGTAATCCAAACCTGTACTAGGTACTATCCCAAATAATGTGGTGACTGTGTCGATACCATATGTTATTTGAGCATCAGAAGGAACCACTAGATCACTATCAGTAGCTGTTATTGTATTAACTAATGTTCCAACAACACTATTCTCTGGTACAGCTATAAAAGTATATGAAACAATATTTTTACATAAATTTTGAGTTTCATTTTTTGTTGAATTATATTTTTCAATACTGCTTTTTTTTAAGAACCAGATGTACTAGTATATATTTAAACATCCTAAGTATGATAGGGACTATTTGGTAATATCTCTAACATTCTTTGGTTAATAGAAATGAATGAAATACTATGTTCAAATTGTCAACATCCAAGTGCATGGCATTTACTCAAGTCATTAATAAGATCGCATAATGTTCGAGGTTTCCTGTAAAAAAAAATAAATAAATAAAAAAAATAAACCGCCGCTGTGTTTAGTTAAACTTACTCTTTTGTTATGATCGCAAAGAGTAAGACTGGTAAATAAGATTAACAGAATATGAACACATTATCACATGTATCACCTTTATTTTTCTCCATTCAAAGAAAGCAAAAACATTGTGGTAATATAGTTCTTGTACTTGAAAATATCTCATCTTGTATACTCCATACATGTATTTAGTACACTCCAAATTTACAATCGTTCAGCGAAAAATAATACATTTAACTTACATCCAGTATATACTCCGTTGTTGTCTACATGCCATACAGGGACATTATCATCAACTCCATCCACATTGATAGTGACGTACACTACGGTAGGGGTCGTGTATATTTGTGCCCCTACGTCCGTCACTGTAATCTCTACAGGCCACAATGAAGCCTCAGTTTCTACATCAATTGTTGCTTTCAGTTCTAAGACGGCCCCTGTCATTTGGAATTTTGTTGTACTACCTGTGGAAGGTATATTGATTTTCAGATTTATCAATAATATATCTAATATTTACATGTACAATGAAACTAGAAGCGTATTTTATCTAGTTATGTAACGCCTCTCTATTACTTGTTGAATACAATCAAGACTGGGAATTTCAGTAGACAACTGATTGCAACAAAATAGTTTTAGTCTATAATTTTTTCCAAAGATATGTTTTAATTAACCCCCCCCCCAAAGAAAACAAGCAAACAAACATAACAAAACTATAAATTCGAATCAAACATGTGGTACTTCTATACAAATTACCAACCTCTATTATCTGTGCTTGTTATTTTTGTGCCTTTTTTAAGAAAGCACATGAATTACCAACGCCACATGTCATGGTCTTTTTTGTGTTCAATTATTTGAGGTGAGAGACGGCTGTTTGTTTAGTTGATATTGGTGGAATTGTTGACCATCACTGTTTAAACTTTCTTTTCAGAAAGCTATGATATTGACTATTTCATCCTGTTCTGTGTGTAAACATAACATACCGGAAGTTATACTATACGTTAACGCCGCAGTTGCTGTTTCTGCATCAGTGCATACACCGGTAAGATCAACTAGTACTGTATTAACTGTTGCATCCTCTTGTATTGTTTTGAAGTAATAGCTAGGTGTGCACACCTTAAATATAGAAATCAGAGTCCTAGATATTATTATTATTATTAAGATCACTAACAAGGCAACTTTTTCAAGAAAGAACATTTTTCTTTATAATAGCACACAGAAAGTTTATCAAAATTTACTGAGTAATGTCGCTGTTGCTGAAGACAAAAGTCATAGACACACTATAATATAAACATGTCTTTTTTTCTTAATATATTATCTTTCTACAGTACAGTCTACTACAGCACCTTACATATATTACATATCTATGTTAATTTAATAGTGTTTAGGAGGTACACTACACAAATGTACACAGGTCGGTAGCATGATATACAAGTTTGCTACCCTGTCAAGGACCTTTGGTTAACTTGCTCTCGAAGACTATTAAATTAGTTGGCTGTTCAATCGTTTGACTATGAGTGTACTTGATGAATTTGTTCCAGAAATTAGATATATACGTTTCTATTTATATTTTGAATGTCGTCAAGCGTACATAGGTAGAGATTTGATCCGTTATAAATGAATATTTAGAGGCGAATACTGTCGATGATATATGTAAATTACGACCTAATTGCATCATTGCTCGGTCATTTCCGGCCCAAGTCGATAAATGACAACGGAGGTGAGTGAGAACAATGTTGACACTTCTGTTTTTCTTTCTTGTGCTGAGTTACAAATACTTATTATGTATATGACGAAATAAATTGTGAACTTTACTTGTCCCTGAAAAAAAATGTTATTGACGTCATGACCTACTTAATGAAAGCCATAAATCATGTACGGAAACGCAATGAAAGATTTATTTTTATTGCCAAATAAAACATTCACAATGAGGATACCAACAATGTGACTTAATAACTAAACACCAGGTATATTTACTTGATATATCAATGAGTTTTGGTTTACGTGTAAAGTATATATACATATGCGACCCACCATTACATATCAATGAGTTTTGGTCTAAACGTAGGTGGTAGATCGCATCTTATTCGGACAACTGGTTCGTTTTCTACATTAACATCCAATTTCTATCTACCGACGGAGAGAGTCGATCGTGACCCGAATGACAACAACCATGTTAAACCGAAAAAGGGAAAACCACGGACTGAACATCTGGATGGATACGAATGAAAGTCAGTAAACAGAACAGCAAAGCAAAATGTAACAAAAACATATGGACGGCCAAATAAAGCATAAGCGAATAAGTGATTGAAATTAAACGGTTCTCTTGTGGTGGATCGAGGGTGTAAATGGGCTTAATTTATGATGGCAACATATAATATGTCCTCTGTAATTAACATTTTCAATATTTTGTTTGTAACCATACCGGTGCTTCATCATTCACATCAGAAACAGTGATCGTGAGATTCTCCTTTGCTGTTAAAACGGAAGTAAAACCGACATCATCAATCTGTAAAGTTATCAAGTGGGAGGTAGCAGTTTCATAATCCATCTTTTGCAGCAATGTACATCTACACGAAAATACGGCTGTGGTTTCACAGTGAAACATACTCGTATCTCCACCTTCGAACGAGGAAAAATTGAAACAAATTAATGGTATTGCTATAAAACAGAAGTTTTTGAATCCAGTATAATTAATTACAATAACACAACAATAAAGAATACATATCATATATTATATTATTTAAAATGATGTCATCTACATATAAAATCGTAAAAGCGAAACTTCGACATTTTTAGTCATTGTTAGTTTGATATGTACATCTTTTCAACTTCCTATAAATTGAACATAACTTATCCAAAAGATGAACTATGTTCGGGAGATTTAATGCTTTTGCGTCATATACGATTTTTAATTGATATGTTGTTTCTGTTTTCTTGTTAATAGCACAAATTGTATATTTCTGAATATTCCAAGCATAAAATATGTCCAACATTTTGTCCTATCAAATCCCTTTATGTTCTGTGTTGCGTACTGTGATGTCCGTTACCATTTCCGCATAAAAACAATGTTCGATTTGTTTTTACCTCCAGTTGTTTGTAGGAGAGCTTATTGTCTTATTTATGTTGCGTATTGTGGTGTCCAACACATATTTTGTTGTGTTTTTTTCTTGTGTCTTGCATGCCCAAGGTTGCCAGTTTCACTGAATTGTCCATTCTTGATTGCCCCTTCGGTTTTCTCTAACATTTACTTAAGATGGAAAATGTATCAGTATTGTTACTTACAATTAATTACTTTCAAAAAACGGAAACGTAACGACAACCACCGATGACAATCTAGATCCTAGATTTGGACATGTAAAAGTGTGGAAGGGTTAAACTGCTATTGATATCAAAAACGTTCCCTACTGATATCTAGACCATGTCAATAAATGTGGAACAACAGCAGCTATACAATCAAAATGTGGAACAACAGCAGCTATACAATCAAAATGCAGTGTCTTCTATAACATGGAAATGGAGACCATATTATCATAAGTCATACATTCATGTCATGATTATATACTATCATTACAACCTTGTCAGTAAAACTTGCAGAAAAAATCAGTGTAGCATATAAAAAGAAAGAAATAACGATATGATATTTAGAGGACGAACTGCAGAGCATTTTCTTTTTCCATTTATCCTGGACGAAATACCTAAATTGCAAAATAAAAACAGTCTTACCTACGATGGAACACACAACCGATTGAATATTGCTCGCTTCATCTAAAATATCTAGATCTAGCCATGATGCTTCATAAACAAAACCGTCTACATTCAGGTTTTCTGGAAGTGTAGTCGTGTAGGGCGTACCCGTGAACTGTGGGTTAATGTCATTTACTCCTTTTAGAATAATTTTCAAGGAAACGTCAGTGGACAATGAAGGTGTGCCGCCGTCACTTGCGCGAACTGTAAGCTATAATGGAAACTACTAATTTAAATATAGGTTATGACAAAATATTAAACAGAAATTCGGTAAATCTGATTTAATTGCATAATTAATTGCATATGGCTTAAAAAGTCTAAATGATCTCTCTACATTTAGTACCACTTCTGGTATACAATATCTTAATGCAGATATGTACACATTATCGTATAATAATAAATGACCCCAATACTATCGTGGTTATAGTGTGGGACGCAAACAACCATGTCTAGATGTAGGAAAAGAAATCATCTCCCTCCAACAAGGGGATGCGGATCTCTCGTGTTCATTTACATCTACATGTATATACTTTCTTACTAATTGCTAACAGAGTTTGTCTTTCGTGCAGTGTGGAACTGGTAAAACATTTCTATGTGATCGGGGTAAGACAGAAGCAAAGAATATCGCTCGACTGCAGGTTAGGGCCGTTTTGTACTCAATTTTGGATATGAGTTATGTTCATTATTAAATATTTACTGTGAATGTCCATGATAGTAAATTTCGGTTGTTAATAGGTTCCCCTATTTTATTATTCATAAGCCATATTTAGCGCATAAAATATAGTAAGAACTTAACATTCTTTGTCTAGGAGAATGTACATAACTATTTAATATTGATCGTTTAATAAATTAAGTTTGGAGTGAATAGAAAGAAAATCGGTAAATATATATAATTTTGGTATTGTTGAAAGGAACAATGCTTTTCCAATTGTAGCAAAGGTATATATAAGTCTTGATGTATAATAAATTGCTAATTCTAATGTTGTTCCTAAAAGTCTAACTTGGTGTGAATTACTCTAAGACGGCAAACGAAAAGACGTAATTATTCATATTATCTGTATTTGTAATATATTGTCATTGCTAATGTTTATATATGTACCGAAGAAGACTTCATAAGTTAACAACTTCTGTCTTATCCATTTGTCTTGTTTTGTATGAAAATAAAATATGTTTAAAGTAAAGTAAAGACGTTTACCTGATAAGATCTTGCAAGGAGTGCGAAATCATCATAATCAAACGTGTTTGCTAATTTAATCTCCCCGTTACCTCCAGTGGTATTGACACTGAAATACCCATCACCATTTCCTGATACAATAGCATAGGACACCGTCCCAGAAACTCCGGAGTCATCATCAGTACAAGTCACAGTAATAATTGCTGGACCACCTACGGATGCATCTTCCTGAACTTCCGCTGCATATGAGGATACAGTGCACGACTGTACATAAAATGAAACATTAAGACATACAAAAGACATACAAAAGACTCTGGTTTCTGATAACTGGCTTGGATTTGATAAACATCATAAATTTTGTTTTGCTTTTTCCTGGAAGTTAAGGGCTTACATGTCGATGGGTGATTGTGCGTATGGAATATCCCATTCAGTGATGTAGATATATTTTTATCGAAATTTACAGTTTTTTAATAATGTAATTATGATTAAAACTATGGTTCTCCTCTGTCATGCATGGGTGATTTTACCCGAGTTAAAATGTTTAGGCCCTTTGGCTTTATTGCTCATATAGGTTTTAGAATTATTTCTTTCGATTTTGATCGTACCTGGTGAATGTTATTCGAGAAACGCGTCGTGTGACTAAATTTGATATCTACGTTTTTATTAGTTCAGATGTAGATGTAATGATATGTGGATGCAGTACACGACAATAAAGAGAAACATGATAAAGATATATAAAAGATTCGGGTCTTGGTGACAAAACTCAATTTAAAAAAAAGACATAATATATTTTCGTTTTGTTGTTGTTGTTGTTGTTGTTGTTGTTGAAGTTGTAGGCTTAAATTTTGATGAGTGAATGTACTTATAAAGTATCCAACTAAGTGATTCAATTATGAGATAGATTTAATCAGTTTTGAAGATTCTATACATTGTTTCTGTAGAATCTAGTGATGAAACACCCGTTTCCACTTCTGATTCATCACACAGAAGTCAATTGTGTTTACATGTTTCTATAAGTTTAGTTTTTATTTTATTGGGTGTTCCTGTATTAAATTATCCTTTCTTGTAACATGTACGGTTGGACATGTGTTCGATTCCTTGTCGGATCAAACAAAAGACTGAACACGATGTGCTGATTCTCTGTTAGTTTGGTACGCATGGCTTTGTGAATATTTTTCAACTTTTCTTGACAGCTGTCAGAATTAAAAATAATGCAAAGTTTTAAATGATGAAACAAACTCTCAAAAGATTATTTTAAAAATTCGAAAAGAAAGTAATATGTGACGTTTTTCATGAATGGCAAATATTATAATGAAAATAATAATACATCGAGAAGTGGCTAATTAGTTGATTTCTTGCACGTTGTGTATCAGAAAGAACTCTCATATGGCAGAATGTAAAGATATTTATATCGAGTTCGATACGTTTCAGCTGAAAAGTTTCAGAAACTAATATATGTTCAAACGTCGAAACTAAAACGTTTCAGGAAAAGTTTCGAAATGACAATGTAATACGCTTCAAAAGATGAATCGTTTTGAAGACGTATTTATGTAATGAGTTTTAGATAAATCGTTTCTGCCGATACGGTTTGGAAACACGTCAGAAACTTTGAGACGTGTGAACGTACAATCAGCTTTCGAACAATTTGGAAACGTTTTAAATGAGAACGGCTGAACATTTTATTAATATACATTACATTATTACTATTACAACCCTACAAATTAAGATTTCACATTAATTACCGGGCTATTGTCATTGACGTCGGTGAGAGTGATAGCTAAAGTCGTCTGGACAGTTCTGGATGGCGTATGGCCAGCGTCTATTGCTTTATCTGCTAGCTCCAATGTGATTGTATGACTGGCTTGTACTTCACGATCAAAGCCATTTACATAATACACCATACATGATGCAGGGTCAATAGTGAAATAATCAGAATCTGGTGGAGCAGCTTCAAAATGAAACAAAAAATATTAGACTTGCTTGTACAATGTACATGTATATATGATGAAAACAGTATGACTATGCTACGAACGTACAATACCAAAGTATACGAGTTGCAAAAAATGAAATGCGTCGTAAATGAATCACAGATAATAACAACAATATATTGTGAAAATATTATTAATCGCGGGGTTCTAATTTTCGTGGATTTCGTGGTTCACTTAAACCACGAAAATAAAAATTTAACAAAATGCAATTTTCCTATTGACTGTTGTCTGTAGAATTTGAAACTACATATTTAAGAACCCAGGGATCACCGTCTTCTGTAGAAACCACGATAATTGGTGTCAACGAATAAATGTACTTTAAATGCAATCAAAAATGGCCAATCCAAAGAAACTGGCAACATATGGTACACAAGACGAAGAAAAACAAACCATTCTAACATGACCCCAATCTTTCCCTTTGTTAAAAAAAACCCAACCGAATTATTTCTTCGTATTATCTCATTAGCACATGAGCCGATGAATGTGACTGACGTTTCCATTGGCAGCATAAATTGTGACCCGAATAATGCCGATAGAGGGCGCAGTATTATTCGACTTATATAAATTGTGTGCGACATTTTCCGCAAGCGTATGTATAAATTACTTTCTTCCATTCAAAGTATACTACCGTATTTGTACTCTTAGACATATCAGAATCGAAATAAATCATGGAAGCCAGATTGTGTTTTGTGTTTTAACATGGATTGGCGGGTATTAGTAAATTTTATCTCTCTCTTCTGGCTCGGGATAAAATTCTAATATCCGCCAATAATTGGTGTAAAACTCACAACACATTCTGGCTTCCATGATTTATTTCTTAAATAAACACAACACAATATGTGTCGGACACCAATGTGCGCAAACAAATATAAATAGCGTAAATAAGACACGAGCCCCCTACAACCAACTGGGGGTAAAGACGAATCGAACATCGTTTTATGCGGAAATCGTAGCAGACATCACAACACGGAACTCAGAACGTAAAGACACATATACAACACGGAACTCAGAATGTAAAGACACATATATGTGTTTTTACGTTCTGAGTTCCGTGTTGTGATGTCCGCTACGATTTCCACATGTGTCTTTACGTTCTGCGTTACGTGTTGTGATGTCCGCTACGATTTCCGCATGTGTCTTTACGTTCTGCGTTACGTGTTGTGATGTCCGCTACGATTTCCGCATGTGTCTTTACGTTCTGAATTACGTGTTGTGATGTCCGCTACTATTTCCGCATGTGTCTTTACGTTCTGCGTTACGTGTTGTGATGTCCGCTACGATTTCCGCATGTGTCTTTACGTTCTGTGTTACGTGTTGTGATGTCCGCTACGATTTCCGCATGTGTCTTTACGTTCTGAGTTCCGTGTTGTGATTTCCGCATGTGTCTTTACGTTCTGAGTTCCGTGTTGTGATGTCCGCTACGATTTCCGCATGTGTCTTTACGTTCTGAGTTACGTGTTGTGATGTCCGCTACGATTTCCGCATGTGTCTTTGCGTTCTGAATTCCGTGTTGTGATGTCCGCTACGATTTCCGCATGTGTCTTTACGTTCTGAATTCCGTGTTATGATGTCCGCTACGATTTCCGCATGAAAACGATGTTCGATTCGTCTTTACCCCCAGTTGTTTGTAGGGGGCTCGTGTCTTATTTACGCTATTTATGCTTGTTTGCGCACATTGGTTTCCGACACATATTGTGTTGTGTTTATTGTTTTGTTTTTCTTCGTCTTGTGTACCATATGTTGCCAGTTTCTCTGGATTGTCCATTTTTGATTGCCCCTTCGGTGTATTATTAGGACAACACATGAAAAAACTTTTACAAAATTAGCAACATGGACCCTATTAAAAATCAAGTGGGTGAACACAGTTGCTCGCGAAGGGTAAGCCGTTCCTGCTTCTTATAAGACACCCGCCGTGATACTCATATATACAGTCAAGTTCGGTTTTGATATGTACTTTCAGCGAATCCCAGACACTAAAAATAGACATGCCTATGCTGAAAATCAAGTGCAAAGTCAACGAATCACAAATTTAAAATATGGAACATGCATATGGCTGAAATGAAATATATACTAATCGAATCTCAGACACTACAAAAGAAGTGAGTGAATGAGTGAGTGATTGCTGTTTGACGCCAAATGAACAATCGGTCAGCTATATCATGGCGAGAACAAGTTACATTTGATGAGATGAAAATGATATCTCCTTTGTATTCAGCGCGTATTTGGATTTATAGTGCTTAGACATGTCGCTCCACTCGGACACATTATTCTGATTCCAAGCCAACCCGTTTTTTGCTCTTTCTCCACAATAGTGCATGGTTAGCGGATAAGCCACAAATACAAAGTTTATTGTTAATGGTTTAAAAAGAACCCACGATCTAACCTACTTGAGGCGAGCACTCTAACCATTATACTAACGATGTGGTTCTACAAATGGAGGATGCATATGATTGAATGTTAATTATAAAATCAATAAATCTCAGATAACAATAGAATATGCATGTGGCTGAATACTAAATGTAAAATCAACCAATTCCATATACTATATATACTTACAAACAATAGAACATGTATATGGCTGTAAAGTGGAGCTATCGTCAATGACGTCCAAGTCCAAAGCAACAGGTCCATAAACAAAGTTATTGAAGTTTAGATTTTCAGCCAATGTTGTAGTATAAGGTAAAGCGCTGAATTCTGGATCTTTGTCATTTACCCCCGTGACTTGTAATGTAACAATGACGTCATCAGCTGCTGTCAGAGATGGTGTTCCGCCATCTTTAACTTCTATCGCCAACTACATTAAACAAAATGTTTGATTAGCATTAATTTGGCTTTTTTGTTTATTTTTGTCCAAATATTCTTTGGGGTTTGTTTTATCTTTGTATTGAATGGATAATTTTGTGGTAACAATGTACATACGTCTAATGTACTTTTTGTATTTTGTGGGTAAAACGTACAATTTACAGTAGTGATATCTAAAGTTGAATACCAATCAGAATAATAGTGTATACACTGTTAAAAAATGCTGTCACAATATATATTATTTAAAAACATGATGCCGTTTGTAATGTATGTAGTTTCCTTATTAATTATCTTAAATGATCAAACCATATAAGCTTAATTGTGTTGACACTAGATGAACTCGACATTGACATTTGTCTAGGGTCTTTTCAAAACACATTTAGTCTCACCATTTTTTAGGGGGGATTCGTGATGTCCTTTCTTTTATTTCTCTATTTTTCTATATTAAGTTTAGCTGGTGTTGTCTTGTCCGTTTGCGATTTCTTTTGCACCGTTTCATTCTGATTGACATCTTAACTTTGTATAATGTTAGAGGTGAATGTCGAATAGAACTTTTTATTTATATTTCTCTGTGGATATTACTACGTGTACTTCTTAAGCTGTAAAAAAAATCGTTTTGGACTATTGTTATTATTCACTTCACATATTTTTTTTTTATTTGCTTATATGGAAATCCTGGATAACTATAATAAATTCTTAGGCAAGTCCATATTTCTAATGATAGCAATAATTAAGCTGTGAAGCAACAATGTACTGATTTCTGTCGTGACGAGTAATATCAGAATATCAAAATGTCTGTTGTTTGAAAGCCATATATCACATTAAGTTATAATTAGCAACCACAGATATAGCTTCATACCTTGACTTTCGCATAGAAATTGAATGTGACTGCCGGTTAAGAACGAAGCTTTATGACTAAAGAGATGATTTTAATTTTCCCATTGTGAACTTTACATTATATTAAGTAACATTCCAGCAGCACGTAGTCTATGTGGTATATGTCTCACATTTGATGCGATATTCCAGAACTTGAGGTTCCTATAATGATTTCCTTAATAGCGGATTGCTGCTAACAATGAAGCTACGAACTAAGGAATTCTAGTGCTTAATTTGAAGGCAGCACTTCGAATGCTTTACGGTCGCAACCATGACTCGAATAACCATTCAGAAATATCTGTATCATAGCTCACCACGGATGTGTTCCGTTTGCCGTAACCACTATCCCGTTCTTTCCTCACCTGTAACTTATCACCGGATTTTTGACAAGAGTAACACCACGGATGCCATTAGTGGGAGAGGAACTGTTTACGTTGTGCTCTTCGGAAGCCATTAGTGGGAGAGGAACTGTTTACGTTGTGCTCTTCGGAAGCACCTGTGTTCACTGTTAGTTTTTGTTGGGTTCATGGAAGCTCAATTTTACGTTCTTTGTGTATTGTTTAATAGATCATTGATTTTCTTGACCTTTTGTCGTTTTTCTTTTGGTCAATGTATTGTCTGTACTTCTTCTATATACGCCTACTGATAACACCTTTGGTGTCTACATACTTTTCTTTGGTGGATTACCATAAATCAAACATCTCCTTAAGTGTACAAATCAAAAACTACTTGACAATATACGTACCGTATGAGTATGTGGTGTTATAAAATCATCGTAATCTATGGTACTAATCAGACTTATTGCACCAGTAGTTGGGTCAATACCAAACAGGCCAAGGCCGTTACCGGATTTAATGCCATATGTTATTGTACCGTCCGGGGCGGTATCTGCATCGGTACATGCTAATGTGACCAGTACTCCTACAGCAGTGCTTTCAGGGAATGATTTAAGAACTGAATACGATGGGCAGCTTGGATTTG
The DNA here is from genome assembly GCA_002080005.1 of Gigantidas platifrons. Lineage (NCBI taxonomy): Eukaryota > Metazoa > Mollusca > Bivalvia > Mytilida > Modiolidae > Gigantidas > Gigantidas platifrons. Next base: position 582,971 of record MJUT01059646.1, read on the forward strand.
TATTTAGCCCTGAAATTATTAAACACGTTTGAAAAAATGCTATACCTATGTTGATATTATTTTAAATTTTAAGCTCAGAAAATATAATTTTAAGAACACATTCTTACATATTATTCACCCTTGCTGTGAAATTGACAATTATATTGCTGACTTAATTTGCGTTAAGCAACAACCAGTGACTCACTCTTGCCGTGAAATAAAGAAAACAAGATTTAATATCAAAAGTAAGGTTTTCATTGACAGATAATATAGTATACAATACCATTATTTTGCTTTCACAATATTTGTTTTGCTTTGTTGAACTTGTATAATATTCCACAATTCAGCAATAACAGGAAATAATAGAACTTAATCACTTCTAATGTATGTTTATTGATTATCACTATGGCTGTAAGATGAAGAACAACATTACAATATATGAGTTTTTCAGCAAAATTGACTTTTATTTATTTTTTTGTATGGGTTCCGGGCGCGACATTTCGCGTTTGTGCGTTTTTCCTTTAAATTTTACAGAGCGAAAATACGAAAAGGCGAAAACGAATAGGAAAACACTCAAAAAGTCAAAGCCCAATTTCATTTCGATTTTTTAGCGTTTTCGCTCTGTAACAATATATGATGACAAGGCGCAAACAAGACAACGCTCTTGGCTTCCATATGTTTGTGTCCATTTTAACGTTTGTTTTAAAACACTTAAACACGATCTATGTAAATGTTAATCTAAAAAGGTTTTTTTTTTTATAAGGGATGGGTATGTATCAATCTCTAACTGTTGGACGTACTTACCACTGGATGAATGAAGATGTCCAAGTATTAACAAAAGTAAGGACCATTTTATGTAAAATTTCGCCAGAAAGTATATTACTTCAATCCCTGCGTATAACATCTCGAAATTAACTAATGCTAAAAAAATATACATGTAAAATATTTCATATACGCGTGAAAACAAATGTATCAAAGAACGACCTTTCTTGACAGAATGGATTTTATAAGGACCCACTCGCCTAAATGATTTTAATCCAATATATATTCTAATTTGAAAGTCATACAGTGTGATGCACGCAGACATCATTTGAAATGAAGTTGTAAATATTTATCAACGATAAAGGATCATAACTAAATGATATTGGATACGAGTCAATTTGTGATTTGATCGTTCAAGTATTATTTGTTAGATCTTTAAAGATATTACAATGTATAACAATTTTTAATCCCTCAATTGATGTAATATGTTTCACTAAAGTAGATTATGCTTGAAACGGGATTCACAAAATGTATTTTATAATTATTTTTTTCTTTCGAATCTTTTGAAAGCTTTTAGAAAAGTTCTTAACGATGTTAATTATATTTATACTTGGTTAAATCTAATGGATGGTAGCTATTCTTCAACTTATTATAAACAGCTTGTATACTTTTCTTTACTTTATTCATTATTTTTAATTTTATTATTTACAGTAATATATTATAATCAGTTTATATCAGGAGTGACTTCAATGAAATGTGAATTGGACAATGTTTACCACAAAAAAAATAAAATAATAATAATAATAAATGAATAAATAAATAATACGTCATATATGTTGAGCTTTATCAAAATAATGATGATTCGTTTTACTCTAACGTGATGAAATTCAAATAAATAAATAAATAAATAAATAAATAAAAACAAGCTGAAAAAGAATTCAAACCAAATGTAATTTTGATTTTGTGACGCAAAAAAACATAAACATTGATTGTCGACAATATATTTTTTAATAGTCAGGGGCCGTGTTCTCGAAAGTGTCTTAGGACTAAGACATGTCCTAAGACCATCTAAGGGCAAATCTTAGTCCTAAGTCGTGTTCTCGATCATGTCCTAACTTAGGACATGTCGCAAAATTTGTCTTAACTTTAGGACATCTACGGAGGTGTCTTAAGATGGTCCTAACCCCGAAATTATAATATAATTTGATATTTTGTACCAAAAACGAACTTTAGTTTGTAGAATATGATTGGTATACACCTTTATGCTGTTTTTAAATCTAAATAAGTGAACTATCAATGATTGTTCTATTATAATTTAAACGGCGCACGAGATATCTTTTGTTCATCTTAAATCAGTAATTCATTGAAAGTTTGAAATCAGCTCACTCGAAAGTAATCACACAAAAAATAACGGTAATGACTGTACTTCACTATAAAAGCGTGCTATACATAATAGTTGTATATTGTATATGACCTTCAAAACTAGTATATATAGATAACTGCAAATTAAAGAAAACAAGAATCAGGCTCATGGGATGCAGCGTAATAAGTAGATGAAACTGAAAAAAAACCACACTTTATTTACATCTTATATTTTATTATGAGTATTTTTATTAAGTGTTTGCTATATTTTAATATTGGAGATATTGTTGTACACAATATTTCTATTTTCCTAATCATTGCGTTGACACGTAGGACATAGTTCAGACATCCTAAGTTAGGATAGTCTTAAGATAGCTTCGAGATTACTCTTAGGACATGTCCTAAGATGGTCCTAAGACCATCCTAAAAATCGTCCTAAGACATATCTTAGGACAAATCTTAGGATACTTTCGAGAACACGGCCCCAGGATTTTACTCCCACCTGACAAGGATGTACCTGGTACTTTTTACATTATGGTTAAGCATAGTATGAATAAATATTTTATTCATCTAAGTGTTTATAGGAAAATAATAATTTCATTTCAAATATTTTATTGATAAATCAATAGGATTGGACAACAGGCTATGCCTATACAAATCCTCTCCAACAAGATGGAACAATTAGAAAACAATTTACATAAGACATAGAGCAATCTACCCATCATGTATACATGCAATTCATCTTAATTACCAAGCATAAACACATATATAGTAATGGCAGAATCATAACCACCAAAAAAATTTCTTTTTTTCTTTTTTCTTACCTTGTTAATAGGTATGATATAATTTGGAATAGCCAAATGGCTTTATATTTAAGCTATTATCATTTATAATATTAATAATGATGAATTGGCATATCATGATGGATAGACTGAACTTACATTTAACACACAATATATACAACATTGAACATGTAAACTGAAATTATGAAATAAAAATCACTAATTAAGTGAAGTCCACCATATCAATATGAATTAACTCTTTTTCAGTATATATATTTATAATTGAATAAAGGAAATTTGGGAGCAATGAAAATAATAATCAGTGAGTGCACGTGGTTGTCATGTAGCGCAAAGGGAGATTGTTGTCAGGTCATGGCGAGAACGATATACTTTTTCAGTGAGATGTTGTCTGTTTTGTACTTTTTATGTTGCTATCTCACTGAAATAAAGATCCAGTTACAAAATGTAGATGTGTTGCTTTAACTTGGACACATTATACTGATTCCCAGCCAACTAGTCTTTGTTCTTACTCCTAAATGCTGCGTGCTTCTGGAGAAGCGGCAAATTATATAATTTGCATAGCCTTTGAATTGACTCGTCTTGTACTCGTACCCACGACTTACTGCACTCGATGTGAGAAGCCACCCATTACTATACAAGACCGTTTATTTACAGACATTCATATACGAATATAAAATATGACGCTAGTTATCAATTATGTCAAAATAATTTGTAATTAAATTGATATTAAGTAGTCACTTACATTAAAAGGTCGCCTGTTTCTTGTCATGTCATAGAAAAATTCATCTGAATTGAACCTCTTTTTTAAAAAAGTGGCCACCTGTCTTAAAAAAACCAATTTGATGGTCTTTCTCCCAAATGTGTCCTCTTAATACAGATTTGACTGTGTGACAAATTTTGAAGTCTTTCTTGGTATAAATTGATAAAGGTAATATGCATAACAGAAAAGTATTTAAAATAATATATATTTTATGTATTTCAACGGTTGTATTTCTTACAGCATTGGTTGAATAAAGAATGTGTTCATTTATACAAAATGTCTATGTAAAACCATTTTGGTTAATGACGTAGATTTTAATAAATTTTGTAAGGAAAGATTCTGCTGGTTGTTTTGCTTTTGACAGGATCGGTTTACAAGAAAAAGCTGGTGTCAAGATAAGTTGAAGGCCTACTGAGATTTATGACTGGTCTACATAAAGACGTCCTTCGCAGTAAAGAGTGGTTCATCCAGAAGAACATCATTTTAATTGGCATATCTCGATATGCGCTTAAATACATTAACATTTACAGTTCACACATTATCTGAAACCATACTGCTGTCACGGATGTTAAAATTGGAGATGTCATCTTATCCAACAGACTTGTGAAATTCATTTTATGCAGTTAGCATTAGCCTCTGATCTCCAGGGTTACTTGCTTTTCTCAACAACTTTCATATTTGATATGTGATCTGCCATCTAGTGCATATTCGGAGGTCAATGGATTCATTTGATAATTTACATGTTACAAACATTTAAAATCATACAACAATTGTCATATTTATACATATAATATTACATATATTAAATTGCTGTAGCCATTTGTTGCCAAAAAAAACTTTAATTCTGTTTTTTTTTTATTTATGAGAATCTTTGGTAAATCGAATACATTGACATTTAGACTTATCTTGTTCAGATTATTTATCTGAGTGAGTGAGTGGTTGTTGCTTAACGCCAAGTGAATCATTTTTTTTAGCTGTATCATAGCGAGAACGGTTGCATTTTGATGGGATGATGCCCTAGACAAACACGCTTGTTGATTTTTTATTGTGCTAGTCTACTAAAACAACAGTCCGCGGGTAGACATGTCGTTCCATTTGCATACATTATCTTGATTCCGACCCAATAAATCTTTGCTCTTAGTCTTTAAAGTGCCATGTTTAGCGGCGAAGCATCAAATACCAATTTCTTAGTCATTGGTTTGACCTGACCAGGGCTTGAACCCCCAGGATCCGCCGCACTCGAGGAGAGCACGCTAACCATTACACCATTGATGCGGTTTCTTTGATTTGATACATGATTCATGAAAACTATTATCTAGCATTATATATTTTATGTTTTTTTTTTGTTTTTTTTTTGTCTTGATCTTTGTTTCTTTTGAATGTAAATGATTTTCTTCTTTGTAAATATTCCCGTCAAAATAATAAACAACCGATGAAAAATGATTAACTTAATATTTCAAACAAAACCCATAAAATATGAATAAAATACACAAAGATTTTACAATGATAGTTTTTGGCACAGTTGGCTTATCTCTATTGACACGTTGTCATGTCGAAACTATTTTGTTGTTGTACCGAACATCTTTGACATACAATATTCTATTTGGATCATGAACGCATTCATTTTCTGTGTTTTGACAGTTCTAGGATTTTCACAAATATCCTCTGGTAAGAATATAGCCTTTTCTCTACCGTTATAATTAACAAAAATTTATTCAATTTAATGCCATCACGTCTTTCTGATTTCAGCTTCATTGGGTACACTGGAAGTCAAAACATTGGTAAGGTTTTTCTGGAATAAGCTTTATTACGCTAGTAATCAAAATATTGGAAAGCCAATTTAAAAGTCTTTGGGAGCAAGTAAACTAAAGGGGTTAAACAGGAGAACCTACATCGGTTAAGGTTACCCATGGCTGGAGGATATTTTTTTTATACATTATTTTGAAACCGTGAATTTTTAGCAAAATATATCTAATAAACCATGTCAGTGCTGAAATACTGACTACAGGTGGATAGATAATTGTACCCCTGGGGAATATAGTTCTCCAGCAGAGTTATCGACAAAATGATTGTCATAAAAACGTTGATTATATATAACTTAGTGGCACGACGCGTTTCTTACTTAAAAGGTCAGAATAGTGTCTCCTTTTGAGTCAAGAGGTGGACATTTTTTCATTAATATACCTATTTGCTTTGAAAACAAAATAATCGTATTAACTACATGTACTAGGGTAATGTTAGGGATAACATTTATGATGGTAAATGAGTATAAGTCAAATGAGTCTAAGCCAAAGGGCACTCCTGAACTGAAAGTGGAGAAGAACAATACAGGGTTTCTGTTTACAAAATAACCTACAATTATGTTGTCTTACTGTACCCACAGTTGGAAATCATTAAAAGGGTTGGTGGGTTTTTTTCATTATTTGTCAGAATGAATATTGTTTTTTTTAAACAATTAAAAACAACATCGTTGTTCAACAATACAGTATACATTTTAATGTCTTAGTTTTTTTTTTCAAAATAGCCTTTCTTTAGATAATAGAAAATATTACTTTGTAATAGACGGAACTGTTCCAACGAATGGGTAATTAACGAATCTTTACATGAGATTGTTCTAACTTCCTGATAACACCATTAATGTATTCATACTAAAAATCTGGTTAATATTTAGAAATATATCAATTTGACCTTCCTATTAAGAGAATAATTAACCATATATTACCAGCATTTCTTTCCAGGGGTCAATACAAGTCCAGTTTGTCCCTCGTCGTTTTATACTATTACAATACCAGAGGATACAGGCGTTGACAGTGTAATCTTTACATTGATTTGTGACGACGTGGACAGTGGGTCGAATGGGACTTTGACGTACGTTATATCATCCGGAAATGACGACAGAAAATTCAACCTTGTCCAGACAGGAACAACAGCAACTATTAAATCAGCAGGAACATTCGATAATGAAAACACGAATATTCCAAAATCATATAGCGTAGGTATTTAAAATGAGCATTCTGACTGGATTCAATTGTCCATGTGATATAATTACTGATGATTCAACAGTGTCTTACAAAGCAATTAAAGCTATTTTCATAATTTTTAATTAGAAAACCTATGTTGGATTCACATGGAAATCGTTTTCGTTACGTAGCCGCTGAAACATCTTAGCTTGAAATGTTTAAGAAACATGTGTTCAGACGTCAAGGTTTGAAAAACGATTTGAAAAAAAGTTTACATTCACGCGATAAATGTTTTCGATAAAACGTTTCAGCTGAAACAATGCAACACGCACAAAAAGAATGAATGAACGTACAACACGTTTTGAAAGAAAAAAAACTCCATACATTTTTGGAAATGTTTTATGGGTATGTCTGAACCCATCATTGCATTTCAAGAAAATCCGAGGCTGCGATCACATAGTAGTTGAATATATATCTACGTATAGAATCGGTGTCTATCACCACTAAATGTTTGCGTTTGCGAGTTCGTGGCAAGATCATGCGACCTTATGTGATAAAGTTTGTCAGTGGCAATGTCGAATCGAAGGTTTTGGTCGGATACTTTGATTTTCCCCACCAATAAAACTGTCCGACTCGATACAACTGAACCAATATCTAATCCAATATTCATAATGCTATGTTTTCCATTGCTAACAATGACTATAACAAATAATAACTTTGAAAACAACGGGTACTTAATATTTTTTGATTTCATATATGCATCATCTAATTGTATTCTTCAGACATTTCGTCACTACTGCTAACATTTGTTTATGTATCATTTATATATTTGTTTTCGTTTTAGTTAGAAATTCTGTCAAAAGACGGTGGTACACCACCATTATCAGTCAGTGTTGCCCTTGACATTACATTGACCCCGGTAAATGAGTTTGACCCCACATTTCTGTCTTTACCTCCATCACTGGTTATAGATGAGAATACAGCTGTGGGAACAATGATCCTTAACACCAAACCATTTGATGAGGACTTAGATCTCAATGGCAAGAACCAGAGAACAAAAACTTCGCTAACTTGTGAGTATCCTAATTCTTATGAATCGACATAATTAGATAAAAAAAAATGTGAGGAAATTTAGACGTATTCAACAAGGACATCGAACAATTCATTATTATCCATAAGCTGTAGATGAACGAATAGTTCGAAGATGCCAAAGGAGTAATCAGAAGCCGTAAATCAAAGGACAGACAACACAATGGTCTAGAGTTAGAAGATACCAAAGGAGTAATCAGAAGCCGTAAATCAAAGGACAGACAACACAATGGTCTATAGAGTGAGAAGATACCAAAGGAGTAATCAGAAGCTATAAATCAAAGGACAGACAACACAATGGTCTAGAGTTAGAAGATACCAAAGGAGTAATCAGAAACCGTAAATCAAAGGATTGACAACACAATGGTCTAGAGTTAGAAGATGCCAAAGGAGTAATCAGAAGCCGTAAATCAAAGGACAGACAACACAATGGTCTAGAGTTAGAAGATACCAAAGGAGTAATCAGAAGCCGTAAATCAAAGGATTGACAACACAATGGTCTATAGAGTGAGAAGATACCAAAGGAGTAATCAGAAGCCGTAAATCAAAGGATTGACAACACAATGGGCTATAGAGTGAGAAGATACCAAAGGAGTAATCAGAAGCCGTAAATCAAAGGATTGACAACACAATGGTCTATAGAGTGAGAAGATACCAAAGGAGTAATCAGAAGCTGTAAATCACAGGACAGACAACACAATGGTCTAGAGTTAGAAGATACCAAAGGAGTAATCAGAAGCTGTAAATCACAGGACAGACAACGCAATGGTCTAGAGTTAGAAGATACCAAAGGAGTAATCAGAAGCCGTAAATCACAGGACAGACAATACAATGGTCTAGAGTTAGAAGATACCAAAGGAGTAATCAGAAGCCGTAAATCAAAGGACAGACAACACAATGGTCTATAGAGTGAGAAGATACCAAAGGAGTAATCAGAAGCCGTAAATCACAGGATTGACAAGATAACGGACAACAGAAAACATACAACAAGACAAACAGTGATCTACACAGAAAACTAAAGATTGATCAACACGAAACCCGCAAAAACCTCGGAACAATTAGTTCCTGCTCTACTAGTGGCACCCGTTGTGCTATTGATAAATTGCACGAAAATCATCTGATATGGAAACCGTGTTGGAAAATAAGTGGAGCTTGAGTTTCGTTATTCATAGCATCGTGTGTCGTGCACTGACATTCTGTTCATGCGATGAATGAAATTTATTGGTTAAAATTCATTTTTATTTCATGTTCTTCTGTGCGTATAACGGTATTCCATCTGTACTACCCTTTAAGATTTCATGTTTTATTTCAGTGTGGCTGGAATGACTAGTTTACAAAACACACAATATCCACACCTTTACCTGTTTCTTATTATAAGTTAATGTCTTTACAGCTTCTGATAGTCCTGGTATGTTTTATATGGATGAAGTAACAGGACAGATTTACCTACGTCAACCTGTAGACTATGAGACTTCCTCGTTTCATTCAGTAATTCTCCAGATCATGGATGAAGGACAGCCTCCACAGAGGTCGGTTACATATGATCTAAATATAACTATTCGTAACATCAACGATCATCCGCCGGTAAGTACTGATATGGCAATAAACAAATAGTAGTATTTATGTAATGGAAATACACACAATTGTATCGATTCGTTCATATGAAGGAAAGGTATTGCTATGGAAATAAAATTAATTTTATTGATACATTCATGTGATTGATACATATTGCTATGGAAATAAAATAAATTATATTTAGACATTAATATCAAAGTGTATTTATTGCTATGGAAATGAAATTAATTATATTTATACATTCACATGAAAGTATATGGATGTAAATGACCACGAGAGCTATCGCACTTAACAATTGGCATTACTAATAAATTAAAATTAGCAAGCGATATTATTAGATGTTCTTCATCGATATAATATATATTTACTAATAATTTCGCGCTCACATGTAGATAACATCTTTATTGAGATGTCTTAGCAATTACTACATGACTCCTTCTAAGTATATTACCGTATAGCGGGTAAATTATGCGGGTTGCAATTTTCGCGATGTCGATGTAAAAGAGGGATATTTAATTGAAGCGTTAATCAAATTTCGCGGTATCGTGTTCCGGGAAAAAATAAAATAATTGTAATTATTGTATCAATGTTGTTTAAATAACATTCACCTTCTGCAAAACAAAACAAAACTAACAGGAAATACGATCTTGATTATAAAATTATCGGTTTCGGGAGCACATTTACATTTAAATTATTTACATGTAGTTTGAAACACAAACTTTATAGACAGAATGTATACATCATGTACTAAAATGTAATTTAAAATCCAATCTGGTAGATATACATGTACAAAATGTGTTTAATTAGTGTGTTTGTTATTTACGACATGCAATTATAATTATGACATGTTTTTATAGTGATCAACAAACCGATATTGATCTTTTGATCTATTGATTGTTATGGCAATTACATGTGTAATGAAATTGATAGGAAATATTTGTAACTGTTTACACATAGATGTGAGAGTAGGAAATAACAAAATAAACATGTATTAATATGCTTTATGCATAAGGCCTATATGACATAACCGTGAGACTGTGTGCATACCGCTATACCGTATATACAATTATTATATATACTGCTGTGTTGATCGTTCTTTGATCTGTTGAATGTTATGACAACTATAGGTGTAATGAATTTTATAGGATAAATATAGGGAGTTCAATCTTACTGAAAACGGACTTCAAATTTAACGAGTTTTAATTTTAGCGTTTCGATCGTACACGCTAATAAAGCGAAAATTTTAGTCCCGCGAAAAAAAACCGCTGTAGGGAATGTTTTTTTTTCCATCAAATCAACTAAGTACCGTATTTCTACTATGTAAAATATTTATTGGGTTGTATTTTTAACAATTACCTGATTTTTTTCATGTATTGGACCGTCGTGGGCGTGACGTATGACAGTTGGATTTACAACCACCAACGCAATCAGTGCTTATCACCACTGAAGTTGTGAGTTATTATCCCTCTCAAGGCGAGGTGCACTCGATACAACATTATGTGATAAAGTTTGTCATTGACTTGCGGCAGGTCGGTGGTTTCCTCCGGGTACTCCTGTTTCCTCTACCAATAAAACTGACCGACACGATAGAACTGAAATATTGTTGAACGTGGGTGTTGAACCCATAACCCCTAACCATTTCATATATTATATGTTTACTGTGTTGTCTTATCAAAGAGTAGTTAGCTAATTCCTGTGTATATTCATTCGGTTGTCTTGATCCCAATTAACTGACTCTTTCTATGTGTATACTTACTAGGTTTGTCCTTCACAAGTATACACAGTAAAGATCAAAGAGAACACACCAGTCGGGACTGGCGTCATCAAATTAGACTGCACTGACATGGAGACCCCACGCCACGGTCTAGTTTACAAATTGCATAAAGGTAATTGAACACCACATTAACAGTTGTAATGTTCTTAGCTCTTAGCGGTCTCCACACTCCCGTTTTTTGACCGTATGAGCTACGGCGCCACAGTTAGCTACATAGCGTAATACAAGGGATAATCACAAGTTCGCCATCCGAATGGGAAGATAAAATTTAGGAGACCATACTCCTACAGATATCCATGAGACAATCCCTAACCTCGAGATCAGCGGTACTTTTTAACTTCAATTGATAGATTTTCTACATGTGTTTTACGCTTAGATGCGTGTCTGGCTGGAATATTATTAGACACTAGTAATCCTTTAAAACTGTTTATCATTACAAAACATAACATCTGAAAACGGCATTATGTGATGGTGTAATATCTCCAATCATGATCAGGAACATAAAAGGTTGATATTTATGACACTAATAACTGTTTTGTGATTGGTGGAGGGAAAGAAATCGTAACATTTGTCAATCCATCGGGGTAACAATTATAAAACATTTCGAGTGATGATCGTAGTTTTAACAAGACGGATGTCACCAGTGGAGCAGGAACTACCTACCCTTCCGCTGCACCTGAGTTCACGGTCACTCCCCCCCCTTTTCCCCCATTTTCAGTGGGTTCATGTTGCCCAATCTTTAGTTTTCCGTGTATCATTATTTGTCCTTTTGTCCTTTTTATTTTGGCCATTGTATTATATGTCACTCTTTAATTTACGGTTCTGGTTCTCCATTCAAACGTTCTTATGCTTGTTGGGTCCCTGATTGAGTAGCTTACAGGACATAAACAAATTTCATCCAGCAAATTACGATGATGTATAATGTATATGTATTTTTGTTTAATATTAAGAATACCAAAATCAGTGATCGTAGCTGAAAATTGTTATCTGTCGTCAATTGGACAATCACTTGAATTTGTGACTATATAATTATATATCTCGCTTTTAGGGAATCACAAAAAATTTGCAATGGAAGATCACGGAGAGCTTAAACTAGTGGAAGAGATAGACACAGATAAAGAACATAATTTGTGGACAATAGATGTTGAAGTGCGAGACAAAGGCATGCCACGGCTTGATACGTTTGTTCAAGTTAATGTGTTTGTGGAAGATGTTGATGATCACAAACCGACATGGCATCCTGTAAACAATGGCTCCTACAAGGCCTGTATGTTATAATTATTACCAATAAAGTCACTTTACATGTTTATTAAATATCATTAAATTGCATAAAACCAAAAGGCAGGTCTAAAACGCTTCGCCACGCGGGCTTGGTATTTTTAGTTTTACCTCTTGGTTTTTGATAATAAAAAAAAAAAAGAAAAAAAAAATCTTATCTTTTCTAAGTTCAATACTAATAAATACATACCTTCTTTTGCTAAAATCGTATGCAGAAATGGAATTGGAGCAATTTATGTAAACATTGTAAACTAAAATCGTGCAATTCATAAGAAATGTTCGTGTATATCATTTGGTTATTCAGTTCAGGTTATGTTTCTTGTGTATTAGAGTATCTTGGTATTTTCTTACTACAGCCATTCCTGAAAACTCTGACGTGGGAACATTTGTTGCTATGGTTACTGCCTTGGATTATGACAAGCCAGGAACAGAACATTCAGAAATAAAGTATTCAATAGAAGACATGACAACATTATTTACAATGGAACGTCTTACAGGTAGTATAAATATACATTCTTAAAATGGAACGTCTTGCTTCTAATTCTACCAAATACTGACCTCCTTCAACAAGTTCTAGATTATTCAGGGGTTGCACATGACAATTGAAAAAAGTTAAAATTATTTTCAGGTTTCATAAATTTTCAAACCAAGCGACTCAAAAATAGGGACTGTAGCCGGTTCCAGTCAGATGTTGCACCAGACAAAAGTGATTCTTGTCTTTCTTGGGTCTTACAATGAGGGATGATGATAATGTAGTACGAGGAATGCATGTTCCGTTACTGTCTTAATGGTAGTTTGTTTATTAATAACTACATTTTCGTTTGCTATTTTATATAAGGAACTACTTACCCTTCCGGAGCACCTGAGTTCACCCCCGGTTTTTAGTGGAGTTCGTGTTACTCGATCTATAGTTTTATGTGTATGGTTTGTAGATCTTTGTTTGTCCTTTTGTCCCTTTTCTGTTAACCATTGTACTGTCTATCCTTCGTATGCTTACGAATTGGCACCTTTTGGCCATTGTGTTTTCTGTTTTTCTTCGATTGCGGATTCTGATTACCCCTTTTATATCTTCAAACTCTTCTTATGCATCATGATAAGTCTATTTGTGTCGATGCTTAAATCATAGATATTCGCTTATTTATTATATGGTATTTTCGTACAGGAAAAATTATTGTTGCAAGTTCAGATCTGGACAGAGAAGATAAAGACGTATACACGTTAGCAGTATCAGCACACTCATCAACGGTAACGTCAGAGAAAATATTTGGTACCGTTTCTATTACTATTACAGATGTCAATGATAACGTCCCAATGTTCTCAAAGGTCGGTATATATTCTTTGTACTTAAGCTTACTTGAACGATATTCTCCACTATGTTCTAATTTCAAAAATAAAAACTTTTTTGTTTGTTTAAGCAATAAAAGTAAAATATCAACAGTACACCAATAACAAACTGGATTGACAAAACAACAACGGTTAAACATAAAATATGATAGCAATAAAGGAAAAGACAATATGACCTCCCACAATAATCAGTTGAACCGGAAGTGAAACCATTTGTCTTGAAAAGATCACCATCGACTGCTCCATACATAGCAACACTCCTTGTGTATAATAAGTACACTAGCATCGTTTTATTTTTAAGGTTAGATAAATTTATTTTGTAGACTTGTCGTTTAAATTGCCTTGTAAATTGAGATCATATGGGTTTTTTTTTTAATATTACATCACAACCATAATGCTGATTTTATAATGAATAAAACGAAAAAAAAAACTTGTATTTGTATTTAAATATTTTGTATTATTGAGCACAATCGACACTGCATGTGCTTCTTGTATTGCTATGCAATGTTTATTTACTACAGTTTTAATGTTTTTCGTAAATATAAATATAATATCAGTATCTCATACCTTTTTTGTGTGATAACATATTTTTGCATAGTGAATTGTCGTCTTTTTAGGAACTTTACTCAGCCTCCTGGTCAGAAGACACGGCAATTAATACTGTATTATTAAATGTACAGGCAACTGACAAAGATGAAGGACAGAACAGAAAAATATCATATTCAATATTTCGTAAGAATACATTATGTACTGTCAAATTATTGTTTATCATGTATTGTAATGTGCTGTGGATTTCTGTGCTTCATTCACGTCTTTTAAAATTGAACTTGTCAGCAAAAACCATGACATACATAGATTTAAGAACTGCGAAAACCAATAAAAATAATGATGAAAGCAACATTTTTGCCTCTTACACTATGTCATGGAGTAAAATCTCAAAATATTTTGAGCCAAAAGTGATAAAGTTTACCAGTTGCTTGCCCATGGTCGGTGGTTCTTTCCGGGTACTCCGGCTTCCTCCACCACTAAAACTGGTCGCCTTGATATAGCTGAAATATTGTTGAAAGTGGCGTTAAAACACCAAAAATTAAATTAAAAAAATCAAATCAAACTATTTTGTTATTCAAGTAATGTCATAGATAAAAAAAAATCAAAATCAAAGATTGTCCTCAACAAAATGTGTACAGAGGAAAACAAATTAAATTATTTGGCTTTCCAATCTTTCGATTTTGAGCGTACCTGATGAAGGTTATTCCAGAAAGGCGTCGTGCGCACTAAATTTGATATCTACGTTTTTATAATGACGACAGTTGTTATTTTTGCAGATGGTAATACAGAAGATGGTTGCCGTATGTCAATTGATAAGAATTCTGGGAAAATATCTACTGACAGTCAGTTGGATTATGAACGTAAACAGTCCTGTTTTCTTACAGTAATTGCAAGTGATGAGGGATCTGTTCCACTTGTGTCGTCTGCTAGCGTCATTATATCCGTGACAGGTGTCAATGAGCACACACCTGTATTTAAGCGCCAGTTATACACTGTATCCGTCTCTGAAGACACTATTGTAGGCAAGTATATACATTTATATGCTTTGTAGACTTTATAGACTTAGTTGTTGCTGACCAGAAATCACATTTTTAAATTTTAACCCGATAGAGGTTGCATACATCACTTATAAATTCAACTAGTTTTAATTATGCAAGATTTTACCAAATTATTTTTTTTACAGATAAAGTGTATGCATTCGATAATAACAAGATTAATATCCAAGAAGTTAACTAGTTATCATATGATGATTATCCAAATACAACACTAATCACTAATCACTTCTAGAAAAGGAACTGCCTGTATTCACATTAGGTTTGCTTACGCAGGCCAGCGAAAAATTACAGAACACTGAAGTCATGTGATGGATGCAAAATTTTCATAATATTGCCTAACATTTTTTATCTATAGCAAGCAAAACATCTGTCTACAAAAGCTCCCCTCAGAACGTTCCCCCTAAATGCTTATTAACCAAACTTATTTTTTATATACACGTATGGTGTATTGTTCAAGACAATAAAAAATCATTGTGAAATTCTCTTTAGGAGTTACTTGGTATTAAAATGTTACAAATAAGCAAATAAAGTTGTCTGGTGTGAAATAAACAAACAATATCATACGTCAGAAATTGCATTATTATGTTCCTCACACAGGGAAAAATGCCATGCAATATGACGGAACAAGCGTTGAGAATTCTTTTTGCAAGTAAAAATATATTTGTCATACCTCAATTAACGTAACCGGATCGGTGATGTAGTGGTTAGTGTGGTAGATCGTGAGTTCGAGTCCCAATCGTGTCAAACGAAAGACTATTGGTATTTGTTGCTTCTCCTCTAAGCTAAGCACGTATCGGTAAGGAGAAACAGCAAAGTATGGTTGGCTCGGAATCTGATTAATGTGTCCGAATGTGGCGACATGTCTTTCCACGAACTGCTGCAGTGAACTTGCAACATAAAAATTCAATTAAGCGTGTTGATCTAGTGCAAAGCGGATCTCGTCATCATCTCGATGAACATTAATTTGTTATCGCCATGATATAGCTGAAGAATTGCTGACCTACATATCACATATCACTCAATTAATCAACGATCTATTTATTGTAGGAACATCACTGGCTAAGGTGGAAGCTAATGACGACGATATTGGCGATGATGGCCAAATTGTTTATATCGTCGCATCAAACTCCGATAAATTTACCATCGATGGCAACGAAGGAATAGTCCGACTTATGACGAAATTAGACAGTGAAACTACCAGCTCATATTTAATAGAAATCCAAGCAGTTGATAAATCATCGACAATGAAAAAGACTGGAACAACAACCATGACGATACTGGTTGACGATGTCAATGAAATGGCGCCATCTTGTAAATCAATCTCAAGTGTTCAACTGACGTCATCAGTAATCGTTGGCGATTTTGTTTATGAAGTGGATTGTGTCGATAATGATGTTGGTCCTAATGGGGATTTGGCGTATAGTATCACTAAAGGGAATACCAATCTGGACTTTATGGTTGATTCACACGGTAGAATCGTTGTTTCAAAGCTTCCCAGTAAACCGGTTTATAGCTTAGAAATTTCAGTGTCTGACCAAGGATCAAATCCTTTACAGACGACAGCACAAGTATATGTTAGCATTGTGGGTGAACCAGAATTCGGAAACTTACCTGATAATATAGAAGTAAATGAAAACGAGCATATCGGTTTTGTTATTTTTACAGTTCAATCAAAAACGTCATTGAACTCTAAACAGTTTTCTATCAAATCTGGAAATACTGATGGCGTATTTGGTATTGATGATATATCTGGTAACATATACGTAATAGCTCAACTTGATCGGGAAATGAAACAATCATATAGTCTCACAATAGAACTTATAGATAATATTGTAAAACTGTCATCACAAAGTACGTTAACAGTTCGGATACTGGACACAAATGACAACAAACCTATGTTTTCCAATAGTTTTTACGAGTTTGCAGTTGTTGAAAATATTCATACGCAGACAGATGTGGGTCACATGTCAGCAAGTGATGCAGATATTGGAGTTAATAAGGACTTAGCATATGCCATAGAATCTGGAAATATCGGGAGCACGTTCATCATATCTCAAAACGGTGACCTTGTCTTGGATAAAGAATTAGATGCCGAATCCATAGCGGATTATACATTATCAGTCACGGCAACTGACAAAGGGAAGCCATCTTTGACAGGGACAACAACTGTTGTTGTCTTGGTCAAAGATTTTGATGAGTTTCCAACCACATTTGTGACTGGAACGCACAATTCCTACACCATTGCGGAAAATACACCACTCGGATCTCCTATATTTTCAGTTCAAGCCAAAGACTCTGACAAAGATGTAGATATACAGTATTACATTGCCAAAGGAAATGATGGTTCGTTCATTATCAATAAACATACAGGGGAGATAATTCTAGGTCATTATATCGACAGAGAATCCACTCCAGAATATAATTTAACAATAGTCGCTGACAATGGAGCTGGTGATACCACATCAACAATTCTGACTGTAACCGTCACAGATATCAACGATAACGATCCATTTTGTCAGCAAAATGTTGTCTCAATTACTGTGGATGAATCTGAAAACGATGGCAGTATCGTAGGAATCTTACACTGTGATGATATCGATGTAAATGAGAACGCAAAATTGATTTATAGCATAACTTCCGGTAATACCGGAAGCGCTTTCAGATTGAACGAAAGTCAGATAATTCTGAACAATGACCTCGATTTTGAAACTATTAATAATTACATACTTGAAATTGAAGTGAAGGATCAAGGGAGTCCTCCAAGGTCCTCTGCTGTTAATGTTATGATAGATGTTGTCCCTGTTTATCGTTCCCCAAAGTTGTATGCAACAAATGCACAAATGAATGTGAGTGAAGGTAGCCATATTGGAACAGTAATATTTGATGTAGACGCTACTTTAGATGGAGCAACAGAAGGAAGCTGGAATGCCCCTGGGGATTTGGAATATATTTTGCAAAGCATACATAACACAAGAGATTTTTCAGTAGATATAAATACTGGTGAAATAACCATTGCAAGTAAATTAGATAGGGAAACAATTGACCTTTACACACTTGATGTCAAATGTGTCAATAAATATAATAGAAATCTGTATCAAACTCTCTCTTTAGAAGTAAACGTTATTGACGTCAATGATAACGCGCCATTGTTCTCCAACGCTGCGTATATATTCTTGGTAGATGAAGATGCAGCTAGAAATTCTGTTGTTGGGCAATTAAAAGCAGACGACAATGATATTGGCTGGAATGCTGACGTAGAATATGCCTTTATAGTTGGTGAGAACTTGGAAACATTTTCTATTGAATCAAAATCTGGAATAATAATGGTTAATAATACTCTGGATGCGTCAGTGAAGAACGTGTACGTCTTCAGCGTTGTTGTCACTGATAATGGCAGTCCTCCACTCAGTAGTACAGCTAAGGTCATGATAGAGGTCAATGATATCAATAACAATAACCCTCGCTTTCAACAGTCTTCATATTATGTCGATATAAGTGAAAATGTTAACATTGGAGACGTGGTATATCAGTTGCAGGCAGACGATGATGACGAAGGCTCAAACGGTAAAATATCATACTCTATTTCCTCTGGAAATGACGATGTGAAATTTGGGATAAATCTTGCAAATGGTCAGATAACAATTTCAGAACGTCTTGACAGGGAGTCAACAGACAAGTATAATCTAGAAATAATAGCTCAAGATGGCGGTGTTCCATCACGAACATCCACAACATCCTTAATGATAACAGTAATGGATATAAATGATAATAAACCAATATTTTCGCGTCCAATATACGATGTAAAAATCGATCGATATATTCCGGCCAGTACAATTATAACAACAGTTCATGCAACTGATTTGGATCAGGATCTTAATGCAAAAATTGACTTCTTTATAATTGAAGGCAATGATGAAAATTATTTTCTTGCTAATTTTAGTACAGGAGATATAGAAACCGTTGCACCACTATATTTAGCACAGGATTACTACACGTTGCGAATCAAAGCAGCTGATAACGGATATCCTAGACTAATTGCGACTTCTATTTTAAACATAGCTATTTACCCATCGGTAATAAACACAGGCAGCCATTTTGAATTCAGTGCACCAGAAAACGCATCATTAGATGCCTATATTGGAACTGTGATTCCAGATGGTATCCATGGCCAGAATGGTCAAGCGTACTATATCATTATTGGTGGAAATAGTTTACGAAAATTTGTAATTGACAAACTCAGTGGAATTATTAGAACAAATGCATTGCTTGACCGTGAAGATGTAAATGAATATTTTCTGACAATTGCAATTGAGGATAGCGTTAATAATCAAATTAATTACCACAAACTCGTTCATGTGATCATTGAAGACATCAACGACAACACTCCTGTCTTTGAATTTCCATATCGTGTTGTTTCCGTTGTGGAAAACAGTCCTATTGGATTGTCTATATTTCATTTTAACGTTACAGACAAGGATATTGAAAATAATGGAAATATTACATTAGAAATAGACCCGGGTGATCCACTAGCGAATACATTATTTAAAATAAATGCCGTCAATTCTAATTTGGACCTAAAAATCATACCAGATTATGAAATGGTAACTGATCACACTTTTAAAGTATATGCAATGGACGGTGGTTTTCCCTCAAGAACAGCGACATCGGAAATTGTAGTAAACATAATAGATGTTAAAGATTCAAAGCCATATGACGATAGGCCTGCAAGTTATTTCTCGCTGGAATGTCCCATTAATGCCAAGAATGGTGATCGTGTGACAACATTTTCTCCTCACGATTTTGGAATTTTTCAATCTATCATTGATCCTGTGAAATATTTGACAATAAACAGGGGAGGAGTCTTTGGTATAACTCCACTTACTGGTGAAATGTATGTTAAAAATAAAAATTTTCTATATGAAGGTGCACATTATGTAATGTGGACAGCTGTACAAGTACTAATAAATGATACGTGGACAGGCGCTGCTGGTATTATCAGAATAGACACACTCGTTCCTAATAAACATTTAGTCGTTATAGAACACGACGTACCAGCAGCAATGGTTGAGGTTCAAAGGTCTGTATATTATCTTTTGTGTGTGTACCCAATAATAAATGCATTTGTCACCAATTTATACACATGTAATTAAGATCTATGCATGGAGTTATCGAACAAAAAAAATGTATTGACAAAGGGTGATGTCCATGGCGGATATATCTTTATCTTTTCGATAAATCCAGAAATATATCAGTATCCAAATTTTCCAATTTTGTTTTGAGATTTATATGATATTATTTATCAAATAACATATTCTTTTTGCACATATTTCCATTCGTATTTTTCATTTCAATACATAAGCTTGTCAAAACATTGTCACAAAAAAGTTTGACGTCACGTATTCTCACGGACTGCTGCAATTGTGGATTTATGGGTAATTTTTTTAGGATATATTTTCCAATAATCGTTTAATTTTATCATCGGTTACTTCAGCAAACTATTATCCGCAGTCATTTTGCTTTTCTGGTGAACAACGATGTCAATGAAACCGAAAAGTGAAACTTGAATGTGATTGTTCAGCAAGTAAGGTAGTAAACATTCAAAAGCCTAGAACTATGTCATGATAGCAATTGTTTTCTATTTATGAACAAGACGAAATGCTTGCAAATTCTGAACATTCTGGAGCAGGAATTGTTCGTGTAGCTCGATCTTTAGTTTTCTTGTGGTCTGTTGTAGATCGTTGTTTGTTGGGTTTTTTTTTGTCATTGTATTGTCTGTTTTACGATTTACGTCTTCTGATTACCTCTTTGGTATCCTCCGGCAAGCTTTTCTTAGTTAGACCTAAGCATTCAGAGTTGTGCGGGACGGTTGAAACAAACAAACAACTCGCCTGTAGGACGGGACGTATAGTCCTTCATGATCAATGTTATTTACAAATTATACAGAGAATATAATATGTACTGGTATATATATTGTTTCAGAAATAAGCTAAAGTATGCCTTGCAAGATTTATTTCCGTTGGAGAACAGAGTAGGATTGTGGGATATAAAGGACGAAGATGATGTATCAGGAAGACGAAGGATTTTGTCAATAAGGTAGAAAATAAAAGGGTTCAAGATGCAGTATATATAATGATAAACGTTCCTCGAACACAATGAATGTAATACTTCCCAACCAAGCATGATAAACCTGAATGTGCATTTTTTTTTCATTTATTGATTTTGAATATATATAAAAATTAGAGTCGTCGTCGGAAAAATTTGTAATCTCAAGAATAAACTGGAACTTGTTTTTTTTCAGATCTAATTACATTTAGTTTTTACATTTTACTGTCAAAAATATTCCAATATGGAATTACCATGTAACTTTTATGGGGGATATGTTTGTTTAAATTTCTGTCGCCACATTTTATAGAAAAAAAACTATCTTGAACTGAGGGATGCAAAAAACAAATAATCTAATATACCAATTTTCAACAAGAAATTGCAATTTTTTCAATTAAAAAAATCACTTGATTTTTTCAAAAATGGCTGGGGGAATATATGCTCTCCCCCGTACCATCAAATTTCAAACTCTATGTTTTGTCAGTTCAACAAACGATTCCTAGTTCTGCACTGAAAACCTATCATTAAATGTTCAAAATCCTTGCATGTAATATTTTTCAGATCAAAGACAACAGTGTATGTTGTGAAAGATAGATCTACTGATACCATTGATGGGTTAGAGAAAGACAAAACCTTCATGACACAAGACGAGATTTTACAGGTTATTCGTCAATCAGACGATGGCACGCCAGCTTACCCTTTAAAATCTAAAGCTTTCGACACATTTCCCGTTAATTTCGTAGGCCCATACCATGAAGATGTTCCAGAAAAGCCAGCTTGGTATGAGTCAAAACTTGGAATAGCAATTCTGTCGACTGTGTTTGTGAGTTTTGTCCTGTTGGCGATTATTCTTCTTCTTTACTTCTGCTGCACAAGAGATAGGTACGTATCAAATTTGAGGACAAAATCGAATAGGACAAAACAATGTTAAATCAAATTGATCTTTTCTTTAAACAATATATATATTTATTGGATACTATCGAAATTAAAAAGTATTATTGACCGGAAGGGTAAGCCGTTACTACCCCACTAGTGGTACACGTCGTGTTACATGTACCCTTCATACAAATGCGATGATAAGTCATGAAGGAGGAAAGCGGGCGGGATTGTGAGGACAAACGCTTTATTTTCAGTAGGTATGACATTATTCCAAGTATTTTTGTCCGTTATTTTACCGATTTGCTTTGATTAAAAAAAATGAGTGCGCATATCTTGTAAAATAATTGTCACTCCAAACATATCATTAAACACTTAATGAATATAACAGAACTTTTAATGCTCAATTCTTTTGCAGATCTTCCACTTCATCGAAGAAATTTTTGCAATGTAAGTGTATTTTCTACAATATTAACTATTTCAGGAATGTGTTCAGGGAATAGTTTAGTTTCCTAATATAATCATCCCATCCCGTAACTCACAACACCAAAGAGATAATGAAATCATGATCAAAACCAGAATACAAATATTTATTTTGTTTTATGAACAAATTACCTCTGAAATTGTATGCTGTATTCAAACAAAAGTACGGTGTGTACATGTTATTCAGAAAACTTTTAATGGAGACACAATAAATCAAATAGAAAATAAAAATAAACAGAAACATCAAGATCAAATTTAGGTTCTTCGCAATAGTGGAAGAATAAATCAAGGCATAAAATCTTAAACAGGTAGTAGTTTCTTTAGAAATAATATTTAGAAAAGCAAAATTCCCGATAAAATGATAAACAAAATAGGTGTATACAAGGGTAATAACAAAATTACCGACCACCGAGCAATCTTCCAAAGGGAAAGTAAAAACTCATAAATCAACAAACAGACAAAATTAGTCAACAACCGGAAAACTGGGAAAACCGCAATGGCCCTGACTTGGTACAGGCATTTCTAAAGAATATCACAGTTCCAAAATCCAATCAAAAAATCAAAGAAAGGGGGATAATCGGCACCCCTAAAACACATCCATAAACCCAAATGTGTAAAATAAACAAAAAACAATTAAAAAAAAAAAGTAATAAAAAACGTGCATTACATTTGGGTAAATCGTTTTTTGGTGGTGTAATGGTTAGTGTGCTCAACTCGAGTTCGATAGATCGTGGGTTGGAGCCCTGGTCGGGTCAAACCAAAGACTATAACATTGGCATTTGTTGCTTCTCCGCTAAGCAAGCTCAGCATTAAGAAAAGGCTAATACTGGTTGGTTCGATTCGGAAGCAGTATAATTTTGTCCAAGTGGAGAGACATGTTTACCCGCGGACTGTTGTTTCAGTGAGCTAGCACTATAAAGACCCAGTTATGCGCGTGGGTTAAGTACCAAGCGGACATCATCATTTTTTCATTGAATGTAACTTGTTTTTGTCATGATACAGCTGACAAATTGCTAATTTGGAGTTTAAATCAATCACTCATTACATATTAGCACTTTATTGTTAAGTTTTAAAAATTAAATTGAAAATTGGCATGCGCACCAAAGTGGCAGTATCATAAGTGATTGATGACGGCCGCAAACTGGTAGAAGTAGAAGTAGAAGTAGAAGTAGAAGTAGAAGTATATGTTAATACAATATTAAATCAACTCTTACCGGGTTTGTTTACTGTAGTTCCAAGCTCCAATGACATGTTATCAGACAATGAAGTCTACCCATACTCTTCCCACCCTCCACCGTTCAAACCGTGGACTGGATCATGTACATCTATAAATGGTACACAGAAGCATTATCTTACAAGGCAGGAACGGTGGGGACAGTTATTAGATAATGCAGGGTTTGGCTTCCACAGCTTAAGAAAACCAGTCGGTCCACCTCTGCATTTCCATGACAATTTACACCAGTCTAACAATGATTTGACGAAGACGAGGAAACAGTTGAATCCATGGCTGATTAATTACAGTGGTAAAGATGAACCAGACCAGCCAAATAAATCTTTAACTGCATATACAACAAAAGTACAGAAATATCCATCAAACTAAGCTTCTAAAGTTGATTTATGCACTTAAAATGTGTAAAAAGAGAAAAATAACATAATGATGTATCTTTATTATTTATGTTCAAATGTGTGTTATTGAGTTTTTTGGGTTTTTTGTTTTTGTTTTTGTTTTTTGCTTAGTTTTTGTTTTGTTTTAGTGTAATCCCATCGATCAAGGAGCAACTGTACATGTATATGTAAATATCTTAGAAAATAATTCTTGCTGTTGATATCATGAAACGACAAGATCCATAAAATAACTGTTGGCTTACTATATAAAGATAATCTTATCATAAGGAAAAATCGAACATAAAGAAAAAAAGACCATCATAATTGGTTGAAAAATAAATGGTCCACATACTTTGGATCTCTTGTATCTTTCGTGTATTGCCGATCAACAAAAAATACAAACTTTTTATATAACCATCCAATGAACATTCCTACCAAGTTTGGTTCTAATTGGCCCAATGGTTTCATGGAAGATGATTAAAATGTAAAAGTTTACAGACTGCTATGACAAAGAACGAAAAAAATATTAAACTACACAAGCTCACGGAAAGTGAGTGAGTACCAACAAAAAGTCACAATACTTGAAACTTGTCAAACCAATTCAATTACATGTAACAAGTTAATTAAACATTTAAGCAACCAATTGAAATGCCAGAATTTGATATTTATCCTTCAATTCATATTTGGTGTCATAAAATATCTAATTCAAGTTTGGAATCTCATAACATTGGTTGGACAATTTGCCAGACAAGAAATGTGTTGAGAATTCCCAATAAGAACAGGTCCTTGTTTATCTTATGGTGTATGGAATTCCAATAGCAGTATAGTTAAAGGTCTACTATAAAAGGGTTTGCCTCCTCATCTGTATATCTTCATTATCGTAGAGTATGGTTTTTGGAGAGTGTATTTAAAATATCGTGATTTTGACATAAACATATCTTGTGTTTTATATTTTTGCAATCATGAAAAATAAATATTATTGAATTATCATTAGCTTTTTTTTTATTTTGACTGCTTTAATTTTGGTCTTTTGATTGAAATTCCAAAATACCCCAAAATTAAAAGCTTGTGATTATACCCTGTTATATGGTATTTGTCGGAACTACAAAAAAACGTGCATTGTGAAGGAATTAAAACCAGTAATACAGACATACTTTCACTGTGTCTGTCATAAATAGTCAAAACGCTACTCAAAGCTTCTTCTAGCAAGCAAATATTAGGACAATGGTTTTCTTCTATCTTTATATCATCAAGTACATGTCAGATTTCTCAAAGCAGATTCAGAAACTTCCACAGATCAGATATCCAAGATTTTAGACCTTGTATGGATAAGAGAGAATGTACCATTTGACTGGAGAAAAGGGTTAATAATAAAGCTGGCAAAGAATGGTGACCTTACCTGCTGTGGAAACTGGAGAAGCATCACACTGATACCAAACGAATTTCCAAGGAAGTAGACAAGCACCTACGTGATAAGCAAGCAGGGTTTAGAGCAGGAAAAGGAACAACGGAACAGATTTTCATTCTCCGTAACATCTTGGAGCAATGTGCTGAGCGGAAAATAAGGATAATAACAAAATTATCAAACACCGAGCAATCTTCCAAAGGGAAAGGCAATACTCAAAAGTCAACAAACAGACAAAATCAGTCAACAACCGGAAAACTGGGAAAACCGCAATGACCCTGACTTGCTACAGGCATTTCCAAAGAAATGGTAGGTTGAATCAGATTTTACAGCGCCAAACCTCCCGAGTCCATTACGGTTAAAAGGTTCCGATTGTCACTATACCAGAATTTTAAACAATACTGGGACAAACTATGTATAATAGTAGTCAACGCAGTACTTTATGAAAATCCATCGTTTATTATCGTCTCTGCAGAACGGTTTAACTAAACGGTCACCTTCTTACACAATTTGATTTCAAATGAGATGTTAAATGACGTCATGTCTAAACCACGATTACTTAATCCTTATCTTTATACATTTTCCATATTTACTTTATGAAAATCTATCGCTTATTATCGTCTCTGCAGAGACAGAATATCGGAATATAAACTTTTTAAGAGATCGAATAAGGCGAATCTTTTTATAGCACTGGTCCAGTAGCCTGTTTCTCAGATAAAGATGACGTTTCAAGAAATCAGAATAATTGCTACTGACCCTTGCATAACCAATCAATTGCGAGATGTAAACACCATATGTTGGAGAAGCTGTACATATTTGGAAAATTTATGATCTGAAAATTGAAGTCATCCCGTTTATCATAAATTTTAGTACCGAGTTGATCACTGTCGTCAAATTCGAGGTATAAGTCCAAAAATGATGCGGACGAAACTATATCTGTGGTCTCTTTAATTTCCAGCTCTGGAGGATATATCAATGGAAGAAATTCTGCAAATCTAGGATTATTGATAGATAAAACGTCATCAATATATACCTGTATGTGAAATTAAAGGCTCTAGCTTCATGAATCTTCTTATCTTTTACAAGATTTTGAAGAAACTCCGACTCGCATGAGTATAAAAATAAATCGGCTAGAAGAGGGGCACAATTCGTACCCATTGGTATGCCGACGACCTGCTGAAACAGTGCCCCTCCAAAGGAGACAAATATGTTATCGATGAGGAACTCCAGCATATTGAATTCCAACCTTTACATTTTGTTTATCGACTTCAAAAAAGCTTTTGACAGTGTACACAGACACACTATGGAAGATTATGAGACACTATGATATCCCAGAAGAGATCATCGATCTGGTCAAATGTATGTATTCCAACAGCGAGTGTGCAGTAGTCTACGGTACGGGAACATCTGAATGGTTTACCATCAAGTCGGGAGTGAAGCAAGGATGCAACATGTCAGGTTTCCTGTTCCTTCTAGTAATTGACTGGATAATGCGAAAAACTACCTCCAGCAGCAACACCGGCATCAGATGGAACTGTACATCAAAGCTAGATGTAGATTACGCGGATAACATAGCCCTCCTATCAAGCACAAAAGACCAGATGCAGAGAAAGAGCAATCTGCTAAACACCTATGCAAAATCAACTGGTCTGAAGATGAATGCTGCAAAAACTAAAGCAATGAGGATGAGCACAAACAACAACCAACCCATAGAAATAGATGGTACCGCTGTAGATGAGGTTAAACTTCATATACCTAGACGCAACAGTAAGCGAAACAGGAGGAACCAACGAGGACATACAAAGAAGACTAGGTCATGCCAGATTAGCATACAACAAGCTTAAGTCTGTATGGAACAACAGCCAATTTGGAAGAAAAACTAAGATGAAACTTCTCAAATCGAACGTTCTATCGGTTCTACTATATGGCAGCGAAACCTGGAAGATGACAAAAGGTGACGAAAAGATCTTGGACACCTTTCTTCACAAATGCATCAGAAGCATCCTGAAGATATATTGGCCAGAAACGATTACCAACACTGAGGCAAGGAAAAGTGCTGGACTTGAAAAGATCAGCACCATTGTAAAGAAAAGAAGATGGCAATGGGTAGGACATGTCCTCAGAATGGATAACAACAGCAACGCCAGGACAGCACTTGACTGGGCCCCTGATTGCCTGAAGGGAAAAAAAGAGGTAGACCGAAGGAAACATGGAGGAGAACGGTATAAAAAGAAAGGAAACAGCTATGATTCAACAAATGAGCAGAGGCAACCAGACGAGTGCAAGACAGATCAAAATGGAGAGGACTCGTTCATGGCCCCATTCTCCACGAGGAGACAGGGAACTAAGTCAGTCAGTCAAGACATGTCAGCTCATTAATTCAGGTTCTGCAATTAGTTGATATTCCTTAATTGGCAGTTTTCCGTTGTTGTATCTCACTGTAGAGTTGTGGGTATACTGGATTGGTCTTATTTATCTGTTCCACCTTCTTGTACATGCAATTAGTTTTTTTTACCTGAACTAGTTCATATTTATATATTAGTATCATATGGTATGAACATGTGCATATCATTGGCGGATCCAAGGGGGGGGGGGGTTCCGGGGGTTGGAACCCCCCCTTTTTTTTTGGCAA
>MJUT01059646.1:615354-632921 GCA_002080005.1 Gigantidas platifrons
CGACACATTTAGTAACTCGGAAAATGTAATTCTCGAAATTCTTTATTTCAATATTTCATATTTAATTTTGTTTTATAGTTTATTATTATTTCCATTTTTAAAGTAAGTGTTATAAATGTGTTTTACAAGTCAAATTAATCCCTATATGTGTATAAATAATTAATGCGGTTTATCCCCCACTTTTGTCAAGATTGTCTCTCAAAGATCAGAAGAAAATTTATTCAATTACCATTTATTGTTTATCTGTCACAACTGGACTTGACAAGCTTTTAATAATTTATAATTTAGTTAATCCTCCCCAAGCTATAACGCAAATTGTTATATAAACCACCATTAGGCATATTTATCATTAATCCTGTCTATCATTCATTTTTAATTACTCTGTTTGATTTTTATATTATTGTTGTTATTGTTATCTTCAGTTTTGTTGTTGACCGTTGAAATATACGGCTGTAAATAAAATATGGAAAACTTCTAGCAATTTCGAATCTGTGTTACGACAAATAGCTAGTTCCCCAGAAATACGTTCGTGTGATATCGGGTAGCAAAAGCCCCGGTCATACAATCCAAATGTCAGAACAACACAAATATCCGGATGTGGAAGTGAAATCAGGTGCTCCAGAAGGGTAAGCATTTCACCATTGAGTAATATGGTTAATAGTTCTGATCAGCAAATTCTACTAAAAAGTTACGTAAATAGTATGACATCACAAATATGATGGACAATCATTTGTCCAAATGACACGATGGTGGTGTGTAATCCCGTTTCCAACTCTGAAAATGTTACTCTGCGGTACCTACTATGCAAAATTTGGACTGAAAATGTCAGTCTGTAGCGCCAGGAAAATTGGAACCCCCCCTTTTCAAAATGGCTGGATCCGCGCCTGCATATCGTGAGGATTCTCCAAACAAATAAGTTCCAAGGGAGTTATGGTATCTTTTTCTAATTTCTAAAAGTTATTTCCATATTCTGCTAGATCTGTAGGCAACTAGTTCATCATCTTTTAAAGAACTTTGTTCATAGCTGGTATCATAAGTGTTTAACGCCAACTCAGCCACTTTTCATTACGAGAGTATCTTTAAGATGGACCCCAGAAGGGAAAAGAAAGAAGGGTCGCCCAAAGACAACTTGGAGGCGAACTGTGGAGGCGAGCTAAAGGAAATGAACTCAACCTGGGGAGAAATAGAGAAGAAAGCTCAGAATAGAGGAGAGTGGAAAGCTCTAGTCCTTTCCCTATGTGCCACCGGGCGCAACAAGGACTAGGTAGGTAGGTAGCAGCAACTTTCCAGCTATATTATGGCGAGAACAAGTTAATTTTCAATGACACCCGACTTCACCCCCTGTTTTTAGTGGTATTTGTGTTGCTCAATATTTAGTACTCTGTGTAGTGTTTTGAGGACCATTTTTTTGTATTTTTGTTCTTTTTCTTTGGGGCATTGTATTGTTGTCCTTGGATTTACTGCTTCCGAAAAAAAAACGCCTTTGATATCTTCAAACTTTTCTTACTAATTAACACAATTCTATAATATATTGATTGGGTTTGGTTTGGTGTATGGTGTTTAACGCCACTCAACAATATTTCAGTTATATTGTGGTGGTCAGTTTTATTGGTGGAGGAAACTGGAGTACCAGAAGGAAACCACTGAACTGTCGCAAGTCACTGACAAACTTTATCTCACATAATGTTGTATCAAGTACACCTCGCAATGAATGAGGTTCAAACTGACTACTTTAGTGGTGGTAAGCACTGATTGCACAGGTAGTTGTAAATCCAACTACCATTAAAATCACGACCATGACGGCCCCTATATCACTTGGGAGTCAATAGGTCTTGTGGAAATATCATAATGAAAGCTATCAACGTTCATTTAACCCAGCTAACCTTTTTGTATCCTTTAAGAGAAGATATTCAATAAACAACGAAAAAACAGAGTTCAAACTTTTTAATAAAAGGAATGCCAAATATAAAATTATATAAATAGAACATTGAAGAACAAAGTAGAAACATGAAAACAACAACACATAGATAAATATAGGTAAAAATATAAACTATCACAGACATTTCTTTGTCACTTCAATCAATGTTTAACCAAATAATTGAAAATTTTAATTAAATAGGTTTTTGAAATTCACAGAATTATTATCCAAATACCTGCCTATGTAATCACTCCTATTAAGAAGTCACATGTATTTAAAGGTCACCTTTGCTTATCCTGTCAATAGAAAATTTCATATGAATTGAGCCTCTTTAAAGAGGTCACCTGTCTTATAAGGCCACGTTTCTTTGACCCAAAGGTGACCTCTTAATACAGGTTTGACTGTATCTCATCTAAATAATGTTTCTATTGGACCAAGACTATATTTATCTTTTCTTTTAACAGTCAATTCATAAAATATTCTGTAGGATTTTTGTTTATCAACAAAATGTTCATTTATAAATAACTTTACTCAAATACAATCAATAAGAAAAGACTTTAAAAAATATATAATAATATTGAAAACAAAACAAGAAACTTTATTGGTCAATGGACGGAAAAAAACAATATCAAATTTTGAGATATAAATAACTACTGCATTAATAATGCAATTAAATGCCATAGAATTATTCAGTATACTATTTCATATATAATTTGAATAAAAATAAAAATGTAGAAATCTAATTTTAGAGTGAAATGTTTCTGGAATAACCTTATTCATATATCGTTGCTGTTATGCCAAAATCTCGTAACTTGAATTTTAGCGGAAATTATATTTTTGTGGTTTTAGAATTGGCTAGATATGTTCCACTGTATTCGAAAATACTGGAGCTTTAAACCAATCACAAATGGAAATTTTATCATGTGAGGAAAAGTGGGCCTCCGATTGGTCATAAAATTCGTCATGCGAAAATATTGTATCTCGAGCTACGAGGTTTTTACGTAACAGCGACGATATGCTAAAAGTAAAAATATTAGAAAGCCAAATAATTTAAAAGTCTTCGGAGCTTGAAAACCAAAGGTCCTAAAACAGGATAGCCAAAATCTTCTAAGGTTACTTATGAATGCCAGAGATATATTCAATTTAATTTAATTCTTTATTTATTAGACGAGGAATGCCGACATTCGATTGCTGCGAGAATCACAGATTTTATTTCTTATCAACCCCATATTCAGATTATACAATGTATATAATGCCTTTTGTAACTAAAACTTGTCAGACTTCAAGATAATAATATTCAACTGAACAAAGAATTACTACCAATAAATGTTTTTAAATCTGATCATATTTTATATTAAATTTAAAACCCTCCTATTAAAGTGTGATGTACTAAAGTTAATCAATCAATAGCTGTGATTGTTCTTATACATTAAGTGAACTGTCTCTTCCTGGATCTTTGGTAGGTGATGCATCTTTGCTCGTTTCTCTAGCTAATAGTATAGATTCTTTTGTCGGTTCTTTAGCCACGGAGGTTTCATGGACGTTGACGATCTTTAACAACCACTTGACCATGTCTCCACCACTTGTTAAAGCACCAAAACTAGGATCAAACAAATTCTCCAAAGATCGGATATTCTGCTTACTAACTTCAAATGGAATCTATAACAAAAGGAAAATAGAAAATATATATAGTGATTTCTTACATACATGCTCCTAAAACACTGGGATTTCCATTTCACCCATAAAAAGTCAACTAAAAACATATATTTCACTGCAGGACGTCACAGTACCTGCATCCTCACAATCGAAAATATCATTGAGAGTCTGAGAATGAAAAACCATGTTCCTATTTATACATAATATTAGAGCAAATAAAAGAGTAAACTTTACTTCTCCCATTATTATGGCATTTTAACCCCGCTGAACCAGTGGTGGAAAAATCTGTAATCTTCTAGAGGATTAAAATGGCTCGTGCCTTTCCCCCGCATTAATTTCAAATTTTGAAATAAAGTTCGTGCTAAATAATGGGAGAAACAAATTCTCCTTCAGTTTCCCATGTGGGTTACGATATTTCTCCACTCTCTTGAGTGGAGAAATGTTGTAACCCACGGGCAACTGAAGAAGAATCTATATATACCAAACAGTATAACTACTGTTGCATTTGAATATCAAAATAAAATGGAACGATGGTAATTCACACAAGCATTAACCCTCATTCATGAATTACTGCATTGTTGGGTTACTCATGATTTTTTAACGATCTTGGGAAAGCTAGAGTAGTTATACTATAAAAGTAGATTTTTGTGTGTTAGGTGAAATAAAGATATTTTGTAGCATAAATTCAGCACTGAAAAAAATATAAAATTTGTCAGTGTAGTGATAATTATATATTAGTGATATATGAATGTGCAATTAGGAATGAAAATATTTATCCTGATTTATCTCCCCAGTAGTTCAAAATCATGAGAATGAAATAAACAAATGTCTTAATTGAGAAGGTACTGCTGCAAGACATTAAAATAGTATACAATATATAATAACAGACACTGGCATCATTATATTAACATTTATATCACAGATAAAACATGATCATCATGGAAAATTCAGATAAACAAATCATTAACACATGGGTCAACATGAGGCCATATCTCAAATGCAATATATATTATGAATAACAATGTAAATGTCATTGTTTGTATATAACTTAAATTAATTGAGGGCTTTTTCAGTAAATGTTTTATAGGAAGGTATACTAACACTTTATTAGTACCCCACTATATAAAAGGGGTAAGGGTTGTGGTATTTAACGCCACTTTCAACAATATTTCAGCTATATTGTAGCAGTTAGATTTTTGGTGGAGCAAACAGGAGTACCAGAAGAAAACCTTCGATCTGTCGCAAGTCACTGACAAACTTAATCACATAAAGTTGTATCAAGTACACCTCGCCATGCGCGGGATTCGAACTCACAACTTTAGGCACTGATTGTACAGGTAGTAGTAAATCCAACTACCATGATGGCGGCCCATGTTAAATTCAATAAAATGAAGAACAAAAATACCATACTGTCAGAAAATGTCAAAAATGGTAGAAAAGTAGATGTGTTGGAACCACACAAATGTCCCCGTCGTGAATATTAAGGAGGCTCACAAATGTTTTACCCTTTTTTAATGCCCTCAGTAATAGGCTAAGAATAACAAACTATTGCTTATAATCTGTATCCTCAAGCCTCCTTAAATTCACAAGATTTATTCAAGAAAACAATTTTGCCTCAACAAATCTTGATATGATCAGGAATCTATAACACTTGCATATAGAATAAGAAGTCCTATATCTATAAAACATTAACTTTTAATATTTATTGATTTTTTTTATGAATTAATACTGTCATGTGGTCTGATCATATCTCAAATCATAGTGAAATAAAGTGGTGATAACTAAATATTTGGCAAAATTTCAAAGTCCAACAGCTGTAAGTTGGCCAAAAATCATTCAACCGGAACAAATTTCAAATTTGATTTGTAACTTATGGTTATACACTCTCATCCCAAAAATCAAGTGAGTATCTAAAATCATAGTGAAATAAAGTGGTGACAACTAAATATTTGGCCAAATTTCAAAGTCCAAGGGCCATAACTCGGCCAAAAATCATTGGATCGAAACGAAATGTAAACTTGATCTGTAACTCATCATTATACACTCATATACCAAAAATCAAGTCAATATCTCCAAGCATAGCAAAAAAAAAGTGGTGACAACTAAATATTTGGCCATATTTCAAAGTCCAAGGGCCATAACTCGGCCAAAAATCATTGGACCAGAACGAAACGTAAACTTGATCTGTAACTTATCATTATACACTCATATACCAAATATCAAGTCAATATCTCAAAGCATAGCAGAAAAAAAGTGGTGACAACTGTTTTATTTCGGAATTCTGGAATGACGTACATGGGTAACACTATATGTCCCGGCCACTTATTGGAGGGGACATAAAAAGGCAAAATTGATACCCCTAACACATTAATATGATTACTCACTAACCTGGCTTGGTGCAGGAAATTTAATAAAAACGTAAGTGGCAGGGCTAAACTAATTTAAAGGTCCAACACCTCCTCTCTTAAGTCAAATGA
This sequence comes from Gigantidas platifrons, assembly GCA_002080005.1. Classification (NCBI taxonomy): domain Eukaryota; kingdom Metazoa; phylum Mollusca; class Bivalvia; order Mytilida; family Modiolidae; genus Gigantidas; species Gigantidas platifrons. The sequence continues at coordinate 621,406 of MJUT01059646.1, forward strand.
TGTAGTCATACTATAATCTCATTGAGATTAGGATTCCAAAGAAATTTTCAATCCGAAGATAAAGACAGAAAAATTCTTCGGAATCCTAATCTCAATGAGATTAGTCATACTAGTGTTTTCTACATGTGAGTAAAATGTCAACCCTAACATATAACTGGTAACAAAGAGTGGTATTAAAGAATTGAATATAACAATAGTTTGACGACAATGTGGGCCAAAATGGCAGACGATGATGGTCCCTATATATTGGATCTGCTATGCATGGGACAGAGCGATTAATGGATTATTGCTTATGGTACAGTGAGCAGTATTTCAGCTATACTCAGGACAAGAACAAATAAGTTCAATAATATATAACAACTATATAAAAATGATGAGGAATGGGTGAACCGGGGCAATGAGTCTGGCTCTCTCGCAACATGTTGCAGACTATGGTCCATGGTCATACTTTCTGTATAATCTGAAAAGCCCCATCGAGACGGCATTCTCATTCCACCACCTGGGGACTGTGGGTTTGAGCCCAAGGAACCTACACCAGTGCCCATCATGGGAAATAAAAAACTAAAAAAATGTCTAAAACACATAATACATGTATATTTATATATATATAAGTAAAAATTGTATAAGTAAAAAGCATTGGTTGTCTATATTGCATAAATATAGTAGTACACAAACTAAGTACCATTATATAATGAACATATCTATAAATAAATCTATAAACATAACAAAAATATTTTTTTTAAAACTCACGACGACAGTATTATTGTAGTATATATACCACTAACACTATAGAACATGAAGGACACAAAAAGCAGAAATACAAAAATAGAGTCTTATAACCCTTTGTTGCCTACATCTATTTGGGGAGGGCGAATAAAATTTAACTTATACCATAATATATGTAAGCTATTCTATTGATTAAATTATACTATTATTTGGGGGGGACCTGGCTTACCTGATTTGTACCCATGTACCGGTAAGAAAACGTTACTACCCCAGAAGTAATATCTGATAACGAACGTCTTCCTAGACCAGACAATAACTGGCTTTTAAGTGCTTTGTTCGTGACAGAATATAACTCTGGTGCAGTTTTAGGAGGAGACTGAAAACATTCTTAAGTCTGTTAGCAAAATTATAAAATAAGTGCAAATATAGTATTTAATTTTCTTTTTTCATGATGACAACAGTGCAGTTTTAGAGATATATAAGCATTTAAAATTTCAATTAAAATTAGATGTTTGTTGCATATTTTTTTTTTTTTTGACGACACACTAACATCTAAGAATGTTCCGTTTGGTGTCGTGTCAGGTGACCTTTCCTTCATCTTTAACCTTCCAATCATATGCAAGAGACCAATCCGACTTAACAGCCCTTGGTGTGTACTCAGTTTTAAATAATAGGTTCATAGCTGATTGGTCGGTTGAAAGTTTGAACCTTGACGTGACCCCATACAGGATATCATTAGATGCTAGTGTTTCACCAAAGAAAAAAAAAGAAAAAAAGATACAACAAATCCCGGTTGTAATTTGAATGACAGTGTTAACATGTTATAATATAGTGAACATATTTTAGCCTTGTTTTATTAATATTCAACAAAGCCAATAATATAATGTTAATTGGTTACTGTTTTGTTTTGTGTGATGTGCAGTTTAACATGATTATTTTAATTTAACAAAAGTGCAAACAAAATCTATATTATTTTATAACTGGTACATGGCTATAGTGTAATTTTGTGTGTTATATGATAAACCAATAAATAATTTAGTCTTTTAGTAATGTGTCATGTTAATTAAATTAACTTCAGAGTGTGCAGCACACAGCAATTCTTGTCATTTTAAGTGTGACACCTAATGGACAAAATGGTTTGCGATATGAGAAATCAGATGAATGGATGGTCAAAATTAATAAACGGATAAATAGAAAATAGTCGGAAAATAAAAAACGGAAAAATGGTTATTGGGATATGCAAAAATGGGAAAATGGATAACTGAGACATGAATAAATGGACAAATGGATACTGGGATATTGAAAAAAAACGAAATACATACTGTGGTACGAAAAAAACGGTAAACAGTATACTGTGATATAAAGAAAAATAAAATAATTATAAATAATCTTTTTATTTTAAATCTTAATGGTCATCCAACAAGTCATTTTCGCTAGCCAAGAGTTTTGATCTGCTTCCCTTTCTCTTCACCCTTGACACTGCTAGCTGTAAATTTATAATCCCTGTGCACTGACATCTGCTGGATTTGGTCAGTTTTGTCCCTTATAATGATATAATTTTCAGCCAATCAGTACAAGGCATTTAATTCAACTCATGTCAAAAGATATATATACAGTTGACTTAAAACACTAGCTGTGTTCCCAAAGTTATTCTGCACCGTTTTTGGCAGCTCCTCATGGCATGTGTCCCATTTATGTTAACATTTCTCCTACAAAACACATATTCTGATTGGTAGCTGCTATTGTTGGTTAAATGGAGCTAAAACTCACAGTGTGATCACAGTGTGACCAATAATGTCCATAATGCTACCAAGTGTGAGAATTGAGAGGAGAGGGATCATAGCCATTGGCAAGGATGCCAACAAGTCCGCTCAATGAAGGATTTCATATTCATTATAACAATGCTGGATAGATTTGCTGTCCTACATCATACATAAAAAGAGGTTCAATATGTCCCTAAAATCTGTATTTTTATACTCTCGTAATTCACCGGTAATCCCTCTCTTCTGGGATTTAATTTTCCTAACGTTGGATATTAATACATTGTATTGAAATGATTAAGATGGATATATACAGTAAACTACTGTTCTGCCATTCAAAATCAAATTAATGTGCAAAACTTTTCCGGGAGAAATTTTGCATGCCCTGTAGACACAAAAATAAATTGAGTTGTGTTCCTTTTCAAGAATCACCGACATTAATAAGTTAGTATGTTTGATTGTATCAACATTAAAGTACCGGTATACACATCAACATTGCTTTTGTATAAAGATTTTTACCAGAAATATGCACCTTACATACATGTAGACAGTATGTAAAGGTAACGCCAATCTTCTCGACTCTAAGACAGATAATTATCTAATTAATACTACTATATCAAATAGAATAAAAAAGAAGGAAAAAGTAATGTTACCATTTTTTTCCTTGTTTTCTGAAATAAAAATATTTGTTTTACAACTTTTCCTCACATATTCATTTCATTTTGTTTCTTTTTGCAGTTTTCTTTGGATGTTCTGTTTAAAAAAGGGAAAAAGGACGGTGGGGAATGGGGGATCATGTAAAATGAATCATGGTGATAAAAACTTAGATATTCAATTTTGTAAATTATTGTTCAAAATAACAGTAACAATCAAATTTACTTTCAATTTGATGATAATGGTAGAGCGAAAATATAACTTTCACTAATCACGATAAAAAAAGTTCAGATCTCTATGACGCTATCGATAGTGAAAAAGGGGGCATTTGACGATTGACTGTAAAGGGTATTCTAATCCTCAAAAAGGATACCTATACATAACGTCTTTAGCTTTAATTTGAAAAAAATATTGAGTAACGTGTGGTTATATGCCATAATTCTTTTAAATGAGGAACCAAAATTACAACCTTTTAAAATAATAGTTATAATATTAATGAACTCCGAGACAGATTTTTAGCTCTTCAACTGTTATATGTAAATGCTAGAAAAATTATCTCGATATGATAAAAACGAAAAGGGAATGTTTTACTTTTTAACATGTAATCTTCTCTCTATAGTATTTTTATGTATAAACCTATATAAGGATGTTAAAATAAACAACTGCTTACAGTATTATTACTATAATTGCATTTGTATAACTTATAACCCACAGCATTTTTTCCTCCAAATATTATCATTGGCCTTATACAAAGGTGGGGCTTATCTATGACTTTTTTCTGTATTTTAGGAGTGAAAAAAATTCAAATTAGCGTATTATTTTAGGTTGAATATGGCACCTCATTTATCTTGTGTCTTGTGTTGTGCAACCTCAATTCCATATAAAAATATTATCAATCTATCTGTTTTACAAACTTTAAGTTTCAGATTTTAAACAATCCCAGAATTCAACTGCCTGAAATCCAGTTACTGTACTTTGATATTTCCTGACAAAAAATACAAAATGTTTCCTAGAAATATCAAGACTGATTGTCTCCCCTTAATCTAAGGTCAAGCATAAGGGAAATTAGGTACTGTGAACATTGTATTGTCAACCATCATCCAATATAGAGTGATGTATAATATCCTTACCTCTGATGGTGTAGTACCAGCCACCTCTGGTTCTGATGCCATTCCCAGCAGTAACATTACATCATTGATACACTGTCCTAACAAGGTCTGTAAAATATCAAATCATACACAACTGTTAAAAGATGATCAATGATACAGTTTCATCAGTCTTTTTATAGAAGGAGTTTCACATACAAACTTTTTGATGAAATATTCTAAGTAAAAAAGGCCAATGACTTCATAAAAAATTGTCTGAACAAATTTCATTAACAATATGCAATTCTTTATATTGAAATGAGAAAATATGCAAAGTTATGAGGAATTCACTTGTAAAATGTAGAAGTTGCACATACAAACATTAGTGACAGACAGATAACCTAAAAATAATTGGTCTCCCCAAGAAGAGGAGAGATATAATTAGAAATCCCACTAAAAAGGCCTTAAGTAATACACTCTACCTCCAACTGTTCATCTCTTTGTACTTTAGGAGATAAAGCTTTAATTCTCTGTGTTTTCTTTGATTTAGCTGTAGGTGTAGGTGATGGGGTAACTGGTTCTTTCTTCTTTTTCTCCTCTTGAAGTGATATCTCAGCTCTTTGAGCCAATACAGCAAGTCTATAATGATATACATTATGAATTAATGTGAATACAAATTACAGATTATTGTTTAGAAACTTTTACTAGTTGACAACTCCTTACATCAACTGTGTAAAATTATTTTTTTCAATCTTTTGTAATATAGATCAGTAATTAAAAACTTATACATCAATTACACAAATATTTATTATTACTATTTTTCGGGAGCGTATATAATTAATGTTATATTTACGTTATTTGTGTTTGTTTACGCATAGTAGTGTCCAACACATATTGTGTTGTTTTTGTTTTGTTTTTCATCGTCTTGAAGTATTAGGAGTTCTTACCACAGCTTTAGAAATCTCTCAAGCCAGTGTTTCAAGAGAAGCTTACTTGGAAGCAGAAATACTGTTCAATCTAGGTAATATTTTTTTTTATAGTTTAGACACATATAATATAATGAATGGTATATCAAGTTTCTACTGCTCTGATTCATGATTCTCATATGTTGCCAGTTTCTCTGGATTGTCCATTTGGTATTCTCTAACGTTAATTTCACACTTCATTTTTAGGTTGACTATTTATCTAATAATTAAAAATAAATCTGTTGATTTTTAATGAACCAATGAAATGAAGGGAGAAAAAATGTACGTAAATTATTTAAAAAAAAGATACATCATTATATGTATAATCCACTCACCTATCGTGTAGATCATTAAGTTGTGATAAAGAGATCCACTGTAGTCCTGGTGGATTAATCATTGTAGACTTTTTGTACAAAGCAAACAACAAGATAACTCTAGAGTCGGCTCCCTTGGCATCTGGTTTCTGTGGATCATTTTCTTCCAGCGATGGTTGATAAAACTGTAGTACCACTTGTGGTTCGGTGGGCGTGGTTACAGACTTGTCACTTGGCATGTAAGGCTCCATGTTAGTACCTGGTGGTGGGAGTGGCTTACCAGGTTCTGCAGTGATTGACAGTGGAATTGATGGATCCATATCACCAGGATTGGTAAGATTTTGAGTATATGACTTATAGATGACCTCCAAGTCTATTTTCGGCATTGATGGTATAGGCAACGACAACACAGATGGTGGATAAATTCCACAGCAACTAGCACTATAAACAGACAGATTGTTGGCCAAGTAGGTGTGGAGTTTGTTTAATCTACTGAACCAAGGCCCTGATAGTAACATTGATCTTACAACATCATGGTTTAGTGTTGTATCATATTGAGCATGACTGATGAACCCTAGGTCAAATCCTGGACCAAGGTCACCTGATTCAGCAGTATTGTTAGTATTGTCTTTCTTCATACTAGAAGCAGACACAGTGGCAGTGAAGCTCATTCTTTGTAAAATGGTCTGGTAACCTGTCAAATAAAAGAACTCAATATTTTACAAATTTTACAAAGATTTATTGTGTAATCTTCACAAGCATAAATTTTTATAGCCTTTGATAAAAACTCATAAAATAAAATAAAAATCTTTTTTACATCTCAATATTAATTATGATATACTTAGTAAACCCATGGTGGCCCTGTAATTTTCATTTGCTGTCTTGCAGGGAACTAGTTTATAGTCAGAAAAAATCATAGATATCAACCTTTCAACAACCGTAGTAGAGAAATCTGGTCAGATAAGCTTCAGATGGAGATTTATGTAATAGGAGGGAGTATTGTTTTTGTACAATACATGACAATTATAATTTACTGATTAACCAAAAAAAGTATAGATATGGAGGAATTAAATTGATTCATGTATTACCAAGATATCTACTTTCAATGAACCAGAAGAATTTTACTATCGTTTGGGGCTATAAAACTAGTTTAACGACTACACTTTTATTGAAATGGTCTGTACAAATCCAGGAAAGTGAGCGGTCGTGTATATGTGTGTTAGGTGATTTCCGTACTCAGATCGATACTCCAAAATTGTTCAATCAGAAAGTGGTCTGATTGGTTGTTTTTTCAAGTACGAGTACAAACTAGTGTTCAAATCTTTTCTGATCATAAGGTCAGGTAAAGTCCAACAGAAGACAAAGATACAAACCAAGAAGATGTATCCATCCTAATTCCTTAGCTGTATCTTTTGTTCTTGACACCTGTTCTTCATACGTCTCAACTTTCTTTGTTTCCTGTGCTTCTATAAGGGGAGCTAATTCTTCTTCTATTTCATCTTTAAATAAAAAATAAACAATTTAAATATTAAAATACAATTCATTATTATTATCCAATCGAAAAACCTTTAACAAAATGGTTGTTGTCAATTTTAATTATACAATTTGATCTTTCTTGATATTTAAAATAACTTTATTAAAAATTATGATTACCAGTGATTTGTAAAATAAAAGCTTGATTGTGCCAATTTGAAATATACGGTAATTTAAAATTTGTTAAGTTTTTCCCTAGAATTATCAATACACCATTTGCACATTCCTGATTTGATTTTAAAATTGTATGTCTTTTTATGAGTTGTTTCCCTTACTTCAGGTAAAATTGTCCCATTCTGTACAAGAACAATGGAAAGGACAAGGAATTTGAGAAGAATTTTCATAAAATTTGTAGATATTTGAACCTTGTATGAAATCAGAGGATAATTTTATAGCAAATAGAAAATTCACAAGTTGTTACAACATTAAAATTTTGTCCAAATTATGGGGGAAAATATATGTTATTTTCATTGAACTTTGCATGAAAGGGAACCTGTTTGTCCATATTAAAAGGAAATAACTCTTATGAAAACAAATAATTTTATAATCAAGTTGGAAATGTTCAAATGGTCTAGTCAAAATAAATGTAAATTTGCTTCAGCACATATTTATATCCTCATTTCAATTTGAGGACGTGACAATACTGTTACTTACTTTTATACTTTTTCTTTTTCTTCCCCAACGTATACACACTGACCAGATCTAATGATAAGAAATCAGGTATTTCGGTCTGAGCTTTCTCCGACAAAGGTTGTGATGTTACGGCTGTATCTCCAATCAGCAACATTCTAGATCTCTGAGCCTGTGCCACTGCTGAAGCACATCTTATAGCCACCCATGCCGCTCTACGATTCTTCTCGGCATCATCCATATCATCACTTTTACCTGACTTTGTTCTACTGCTCATACGGTCCTTTTTACTCTGAAATTATTACATACAAGAAATCTAATGATAATAAATTGTTTCATGATCTGCCCACAACAAGAAAGTCACTGTAGAAATACATTCATTTTATAGAAGTCAATGTGCCATGCCAGGAAGGTGAGTGGTCATGTTATGAAAAGATAATTTAAACAGTGATGGTCAACAATACCACCAATATCAACAAAAACCAACAATCACCTCTAACCCCAACTCATTGAACAAAAAAAAAAGACCATGACATATGACATTGGAAATCCAGGTCCTGGTTTAGGACAGCCACAAAACAGCGGCAGGGTTAAACTGGATAATTAGATTTTCAGATTTTGAACTGTTAAACAAAAACCAAACATTTTACATGTAAAACCCTCGGAATCAGGATAATGTGTCTGAGTGAGGCGATATTTATATGCATGGACTGTTAGTTCAGTGAACAAGCACAATAAATATCCAACTAAGCATGTTGGTCTAGTACAAAGCGGACCTCATCATCATCATTAACTTGTTCTTGCCATGATATATCTGACAAATTGCTGAGTTGGCGTTAAACAACAATCACTCACTCACTCTAGTTTTACTCTTATTTGAGTCCAGAGTACTTGGTCTAACACCCGCTGTGTCATCCATTATTTCTTACATACCTTATATGACCTAGCTTTACTCTTAGTTGAGTCTAGAGTACTTGGTCTAACACCAGCTGGGTCATCTATTATTTCTTACATACCTTATAAGACCTAGCTTTACTCTTAGTTGAGTCTAGAGTACTTGGTCTATGACTGCTAGTGTCGTCTACTATTTCTTCCTGTACAGTCTCCAATGCTCCATTTGGTTTCAATATAATAAGGCCACCAGAAAACAAATATACCAAAGCAATTTCTAGGTAGGCTTGTCTCATCAATCTGAAACATATACACAAAAAGTATTCTTCTTTCTCAATTTAAAAAAAATATATATCTAATTATACTGTTTTAAAATTATAAGCATTTTTTGTAAAAAAAAAAAAGTTTAAAAAGAAACATATCTATCAGCATTTCTGCAGGAAATAATTCCACCTGCAGTTAAAACTTACTCAAGATCATGATCATTTCTGAAGGAAATCTTCATGGCATTAGCTAAAATTTACCCAAGATCATAATCAGTCCTGAAGGAAATCTTCTTGGCATTAGTTAAAACTTTACCCAAGATCATGATCATTCCTGAAGGAAATCTTCATGGCATTAGTTAAAACTTACCCAAGATCATGATCATTCCTGAAGGAAATCTTAATGGCCTGTAGTAGTGTATCTGCAGCCTTCCTTGGTTGTACTTTACCATGAAGTACTAACATTCTCTCTACTTTACCTAAAAAATAAATAATATATATACTATTGGATAGTTCAGAATACAGGAAAAGTCACCTATCTGCATGTATCATATGAAATAAAGTCATTTTTGTGTGAGCATATAAAATGAAAAAATCACACAACCTATATCAATATCAGTTGTAGATTTTTATGCAATATCATATATGTCTGACATAAAAGTAGTTTTGGCAAAACAATTATATTGTGGCAGTCAGTTTTACTGGTGGAGGAAACTGGAGTAACCCGGAGAATACCACAGACCTGCTGCAAGTCACTGACAAATTTTATCACATAATGTTGTATCGAGTAAACCTCGTCATTCCATACGTAGTTGTAAATCCAACTCCATACGATTACGGCCATGTCAATCCCCCCACGCCCGAAAAATTATCATGATGGCACTACATGTATATAGCTATTTCTTTATGTGTGGATGTTAATAATTTGGCAATATCAGCATTTTCAAAAACATTAAACTTACTGTCTCTGGAGAAACTCTGGCACCACATTATGATTGGTTTAAAGAGGAAGATATTATGTTACTACATTAAAAATATCTTTGATCTACAATGCGCTTTGTTACATAGAACTAATTGGATACTTAACATTTAAAAAAAAAATTTACAATGTGTAAAAATCCACAAAAATTTAATGAGATCTTTCTAACCACAAAGATTGAACTGACAGAGAATCATGAATCAGAGCAGTAGAAACTTGATATACCATTCATTATATTATATCTTTCTAAACTGTTAAAAATATTACCTAGATTGAACAGTATTTCTGCTTCCAAGTAAGCTTCTCTTGAAACACTGGCTTGAGAGATTTCTAAAGCTGTGGTAAGAACTCCTAATACTTCAACCCAAAGGCTAACTGGATCACTGTCAGTTCTACAATTAAAATACATACTGAATACTTATACATTTGCTTTTTGCCAATATCAATGGTTTTAAGTCATAACATGACAATCATGTCTATTTTTGGTAGACCTTTCATGCATGATGTAAAAGCATAGGGGGGTTATGGTGTTTAATGCCACTTTCAACAATATTTCAGTTACATCGTGGCGGAGTGTAAAAAACTTAGAGCACAAATGACACTATGTCTTGTATAACATATAACATATAACATATAACATATAACATAGTGGTGGCCTGTAGTTTTAGGCCCTAATTTAAATCCTGAGCAAATGTCTTTCTTTCATTGCCTTATTTTTTAATTACAAATCAGCAATGCTGATCCTAAAAAATTACAATATGAAAACATAAAATTTCACCATGCCCCAACACAAACCTGTACAAAATTATCTGTCAATATGGAGCACATATTCTTGTTTGGCTTGTGTTTATAACTCTCTAATAACTCCCCCTCCCTTCCCCCCCCAAAAAAAAACAATTAATTATCTTACCCATTTCTAATGCATTTTGCTGCATTACGAGCCATTGCATGTCCAATACGTAACTTGATCTGAGCAAGTCGTAGCATCTGTGGAACATATATATTCTTTACTGGACTATTAGGTGTGGAATAGTATGCCTTCTCACCTTCAGGGTAATAATGTTCTATTTGCTCTCCTAGAGTCTCCATCTGAAAAGAAAGGCATATTTATCATTCAAAAAACCCGTTTGGATAACGAATAATACTGTTGAAACATGAGTAAATGGGGTCAAGGTTAAGTAACATATGACCTTTATATGTTGCTACAATATTTCCGTATAAATCAAATATGGCCGTCCTACAATATATCAACATCATATACAGTAATCCTTCTCTTGTCAGGTCTCTCCCACCAAAAGTAATCCCTCTTATATCTTATCATGACAGATTGCAGATGGATCATGATAGTAGAATACTTCTAAATTGTCCCTCTCAAGAGAGACCACTGCTCTTATAAGGTCAATTTTTCATTGCAGAAAGTGTGGCATCATAATAGGGGGACTACTGTACAAAACCTTTTAAAAAGGAGAAAATACAAGGAGATAGATACCAACCTGTTTCAGTGTAATGTTCTGGGCTGTAAGATACTGAGCCAGTGTTTTCTTAGTAAATGCCACACTATCATCCTCTCTCTCAGCAGCCTCTAAATCTGTCATCAAAATGATACACACGACCTGTAACTGCTGGGCAGGAATTGATAATTTTGGTACTTTGTTAAGCAGACATATAGCATCCTAAAACAAATGAGAATACATTGAGATAATGATTTATTACAAC
>MJUT01059646.1:633749-707614 GCA_002080005.1 Gigantidas platifrons
TTTAGGTGGGGTCAGTGTTGCTCATTGTAGTAGTATTTAGGTGGGGTCAGTGTTGCTCATTGTTGTAGTTTTACGTGTTGTGTTTTTTCTTTTGTTTGTCTTCATTCTGTGTCTTGCTAAATTGACATTCTTTGGATATTCCCATTTTTATACCCTCATTCCACCGGAGGGGGAATACTGTTTTATTTCTGTCCGTCCGTCCAAGATATTATTCGTCGCATTTTTCTCAGCAACTATTGATGACAGGAATCTGATATTTGGTCACAAGCTTCATATAGGTATGCCATATTGTGGGAAGCATTTTTGGACCCAGATTTCTACTTCCTAATTGCAGACTTTAGTTGGTTTTTATACACATTGAACATATATGCAAGGGTATCATAAGTGAGCAGTTCATCTTGTTCTATTCACAAAACAACCATGTGGTTAATTTTACTGTCGAATATAATTTCAATGAAACTATGATTTCAGTTAATCCATCAAACATCCCTGTTACCTCTATTAAGGATATTGTATTCTCCTGGCTCTTTCCTTCCATTATATTAAGCTGTGCTCCCTGGAACAAGAATTCTGCCTGTGACTCTAAATCACCACAAGCCTCAGCTTCATTCAATCCCTCAATACAATACTGTCTACAATCTGCCAACTCTTGTAGTACTTTGGTTTCTGGGTCTGGAATGAAAAAGACAAATAATATTTATTATTTGGTGTCCAATTCATGACAAGAACATACATAAAATAGATAAAGTAGTATATCTACATTAAGGTCTGTTTGATTTGTCAGTAACAGGTTTATCAGGGTTCTAAATTAAAGTTTGCTTGATTTGTCAGTAACAGGTTTAACAGGGTTCTAAATTAAGGTCTGTTTGATTTGTCAGTATCAGGTATAACAGAATTCAAGTGGGCAATTTACATAAATTTGTCAGGAATTCCATTCAAGAAATATTGAAAGTCAAGATATTCTGATCAAAAAACCAAGTTGTAGTGGTCATTATAAGATACACTCATAGGTTATATTGTAACATTATAAGATACAATCATAGGTTATATTGTAACAGCATTTAATAGCTGACATCTTAGTCATTCTACAGAATTATTCAATTTAATTGAATACAACAGTAACGTTAAGCTGAGGATAAACGTTTCTACTAACAAATACTATCGATTTTAATTAAACATCAATCAATCAATCAATCAATCGATTTTAATTCAGTTTATAGTGTGTCGATGAATGACATAAGTTATACTCTAACTGTTATATAGATCTATTCGTCCCAAAAATGAATGAGGTCCAATATCATGTAACCAGTCTAGATCAACAGTGACACATGCCACTATGTAATTGAAATACTGCTAAAGATGGTGTTAAACACCAATCAATCATTAATCAACCATGACACAAAATTTCACCAACCTTTCACTTCTCCTAGCCCTCTGACTTCTATGAGCAGACATTTGACAAGAGCTTGTCTACAATTGAGCCAGAGCCTAGCATCCAGTCTAGCTCTACTCTGGAAGTTCTGGTATTGGAACAAGGTATTTTCTGGATTAGATATAGGTACATCTTTGTACATAGGTTTCCTTTTACCAGTACTATCACTCTTCAGAGATGATGGCCTATAAATTTAAAAATGAAAATTAAATAAGGCCAAAGAAAAAAAAACATGTGTTTCTGATAACCCTATCGACCCTAATTTTCGTGCCTACCCCAAAGTATGACCCAAATATGGCAATTTTGGACAAGCACTGTGAGATCCTTGTCCTGTGAAATTCCAAATAAAAATAAAAAAAAACAAAAACAAAAACAAACAAGTTTTGCCAACCTTGTTATCCTCTTTTTTAAAGAATGTTAACAGAAACACAGATATCTATTTTTTTTGGCCTAAAAAAAAGTAACTAAAACATCAAAGTAATACAATGAAATGAAGTTACAATTCAAAATGTTAATATCTACAATACATCTATATAAATCTATATCAATTTCTTATAAACAATAGGAAACTAGATTGTGGAATTAAAAGTTTTTGTCACCCAAATATAAATGTCTGTTACTTTCTTTTTAATATATTATAATACAATAAATTGTGCATATCATAAATTATTTAACAGGTTTTTTTTTATACTTTCCTAGGCCTGCTATATATATGTGTTGATGAATATTCATATATGTAAATCAATTGTTAAATCAACAAACTTCAGAGAGCGTACCTGATGAAGGTTATTCCAGAAACATGTCATGCGTACTAAATTTGATATCTACGTTTTTATTCAAAATACCCATACTAATGTTTACTACATATATATGTATGAATTAAAATGAATGAAAAACTATTGATCAACAATAAATATAAATCCACATTTTTTGACAGTAGGTACTGAGTGGGATCCCATACTCTCTATTACATGTACACCTATGAAGGTACATTTGTACAAATATCTTTTGAAGAAATAAGTGGTAATCTGCTTAAAAATATTCTAAAATCTGACTTAAAAATTGATGTTATATTGTATATATATATATATATATATATGTTATGGGTAATATGTTAGGAGAGATTTGTTACAATAAGAATATTAGTGACTTTTAAATAAAGTAGATATTTTGTCCGTAAATTTGATTGGAACTTTTCTCAAATTGCCCCATTTGGATTTATTGACAAAATATATGTACTGTATTAGCCTTGTAACTAACAACCACAGAATATTTCTAATTATATCTAAAAGAACTATGCATAAAATTAAAATAAGCGATTTTAATAAAAGGTCATATGTACTTTTGTAAATCAGCATCGAAGGTACCCCATGGGTGATTCTGTTACATGGTTAGGGTTGTGGTGTTTAACGCCACTTTCAACAATATTTCAGTTATATCATGGCGGAGGAAACTGGAATACCCTGAGAAAACAACTGACCAGACGCAAGTGACTTAGTCATTGACAAACTTCAACACATAATGTTACATCGAGTATACCTCGCCATGAGCGGGATTTGAACTCACAACTTCAGTGGTGATAGGCACTGATGGCACAGGTAGTTGTAAATCAAACTTCCACACGATCATGACCATGAAGGTTCCTAATATCCTTATAACAAGTTGGTCAATTCATAAGAATACCATAGTTTTGACTTTGTTCCTAAATTAATTTGTATTTGTAGTTTCCATAACAACCTTAATTTCAATTATTAGCTGGATTTACCAGATTTTGAAAAATACGATCAGAATGATCGATGTAGACTTCATCATCAATAACCATGGATTAATGTGACCCGTTCCTCATCTTATCGTTTTCATTTGCAACGAAATTATTTTCTTTTTAAAAGCTATGATTTGATTGGCTGAAAAAAAAATCTGTTGGAACTAATCAAAGGTGTTTTTAAAAAATGACTCATGATTACGAGGATTTCTCTGTTAGTTGATCCACTAGCAATAAGAGGAGGCCTGGATTGCAATTACCTGTGGGTTACCAATGACATTGAAATCATGTGTGTTAAATACCTCTCGCACTGAGCAAAAGGAAACCTCCACTAATGCCATTAGATGAGGTAGTTATAAACCTACTATGGTTGCTATAACCTTAGGAAGAGGAGCGTTCCTGTTACAATATGGTATTGTACAGTGCATTGTGGGTATCAACATTCAGTCGCCAAATTCGAATATCAATAGAAGATTGATTTAACCAGGTGTTGCAGGATAAAAACAATATCTGGTTACTGCTAAAAAAAAATACAGTCTTTTAAATTGTCTCATATTAAAAGCATAGAAAGAAAGTTATATCAACTTTACTTTCTGTGTTTATACTAGAAAAATAAAGACTGTATTCTTTCAACAGTATCCGTGTTTTCACCTGTTAATATGAAACTAAAATCTTTAAAAAGGTCTAAGCATATACAGTGGAACCTGTCTAAACCAAACACACCAAGGGATCAGGGAAATGTGTCGGATTGTACAGGATGTCGGAATACTCAGGTTTTATTTTAGTTAACAGAAATACATTGGGACCATACATTTTTGTCGGATATCACAGGAAGTCGGAAAACTCAGGCATCAGATTGCAAAAATTCCATTGTATTAAGAAAATAAATTATGTGATGATCGTGCATGTAAAAATAGTTGGAATGATGGTCATACAAAACAAATATCCAATATGGAAAATAAACACCATGCAGGGGGGATAACATAGATTAGCATCTAAAAATAAACATTATGTAATACAGGTTTATTTATAATTAAGCTTTCTACTTTATATAATTCTATAAATAGGTGACATATAAATATATAAATTGTGAAATATAAACATTTTTTTTACCTTTCTTGTATGGATGCACTTAATACCCTGTTAATGAATCATATAAAAAAAATGAAAATTTACAAATTTTAACAAAAAATTAAGTCACAGAATTATACTGTGTCCTAGCAACCTTCATACAGTAAATCCAATAATAATAAATTTATTCATGTAAACATAATAAAAAAAATCTAGAATTTTATCATATTACCCAAGTTTTAAATAATTGAACTTTAAAATCACTTGAACTTTATAACTTTATAATGTGAGTATTATAAATGAACAATTGGAATATTCCCACTGAATGCAATTGGACTAAAACATTTTCTATTGGAAAGAATGAAGAATGAAAAAAATGTTGTTGCTATTTCTTATGAAAAATCTTAATTCTACCAAAAATATAACTATCTACAAATGCACCAAGTTAGGCATGAATAATTGTTATTGCAGAGACCTAACCTTGTCAATGTCAGCAGCATTTTCTAAGAGTTATTTTTTTTAAACTAGAGGTGCCTGATTTTCAATTTGACTTCTAAAGTTTATAGAAAATGTTTTCCAACAAAAGATCATTTCAGTTTAAATTTTTTAACAAAATATTTTGATGTGATTTTTTTCATAATATGCCTAATCAGTATAAATTAGCTGAAGAAAACAATTTTGAAAGGGGACCACCCAAGAACCATCCCAGCCAAATTTAGTTTCAATTTGGTTCAGCATTTTGAGAGGAGAAGATTTAAATAAGATCTTAAATCAAAATATGCCAAATTTGCATAATCTGTATAAATCGGCTGAAAGAAAAATTTCACAGCAAAACCAGGAATATATGTTTAACTACTCAATGCCATGTAGCAGCAGTTAAAATTTGAGCTCATTTTTTGAGCAGCAATAGACAATTAAAGAAATTTTTATTTAGTAATGGTCGCCATCTTGAATGGAGGGTGGGGTGTCTGACAAACTTTTTAAAGGGGAACACCTCAGTCCATAATATAAAAATAAAAATCTCCTCCTACTCTACCATATATTTTAATGAACTAGTCTAAAGAATACTTAAACCAAGAATCCGTAAAACTATAGCCTTAACCTCTTTTCATATTCTATATGTACCATGACTTTCGTTCACCAGATTAAAGAATCTAGCCATTTGTTAATACAGTCAAACTTGCCCTAACGGTCACTTTAAATAAACGGTCACCTCTCTTTTTCTGTCACTGCCAGATCCCCCAGTGGATTCTTATGTAATAAATTAACTTAAATTAATGGTCACTTTCTTTACGCGGTCAACGGCCAGAAAAATTTGTCTCAATAATGTTAAAATACCTATTTTAACAGTCACAAATATTTTTTTTTTTGGTCTCTTGTGGATAGCATTCGGGATTTAAAAAATGTCACGCAAGGTGTTAACATTATCCAAAAGAGATGAAGCCATCGAACTATATGTACATGACGGTGGGAAAAGTTCTCGAGATGTTGCACAAATAATGGGCGTTGGAAGTATGCAAATCCAACAGATTATTAAATGGAAAAGTTAAGTTCTTGACGATTATGAAAGCAACGTCAGCAACGATCGAAAGAGAAGACACAAAACCGGGAACGAGGACATCAACGACCTGTGCTGGGATGTATATATATATATGTAAAGCTACCTGATGAGTATCCTTGGCAGGGACAAAACAGTTTTAATTCCGGAACATTTGTAATACTTAAAAAATTGAGAACCTTGAATTACAGGTCACCTTTATTAAGCAGCCAGTTTTTGCTGGCCCTTAAGTGGCTGCTTAAATCAAGTTTGACTGTATATTCTTTTTATTAAGGATTTATAAGATATAGGTCGTATAAATTTCCCATTATCCTAAAGAAAGAAATTTGTTATGTAGATTGACTACTAACCAATTTAATTCCGAACTGAACATAGAATCACTATATAATGGAGTATATACTTCACTCAAATCACGTTTTGTGACAATGCTACAAAATTAATATCATATCAACATTTATTCTGGTTTTTTTCTCCTCAAATAAATGAAAATTTAATATTGCAACTGTCAAACAGTATTTGTACTTAGTTTACCAAATATGAAAAACTATGAAATAGATGATACATCAATCAATGTCCAATTTTATTATTCATTGTAAACAAAACTATACATTTTGTATATAGCAGTTTATGAACAAATTAATATATTTGAGATTTTTAACCATTTTTAATCTTTGTAAACAAAAACTATATTTAAAAAATCAAGGAAAACATAATAGATTTGAGATTATTAACCATTTTATTATTCTTTGTAAAACAAAACCTTCATGGAAAATTTATTATATTTGAGATTTTAAAATTTCCTTGGAATAAAAATTGAAATACTCAGTATTATTTATAAATAAGTATTTGATATTTAGTGGTAATTTCTGTCATTGTCAAATAAGTAAACCTCAAAACCTAAAACATCACTATGATTTGTCACAAACACAAATATCAATTCATATTCTATACAGACCATTTTCCACATTTTTAAAAATCTCAATTAAAACATAAATAAATTGAGTCCCGTCACACTGCCAAGAACAATATGTAAATAAAATAAATTATATATTACCTATGATGTGAATGCATTTCTTTCCTCTTCTTAAATAATTCAGATGATTTAAGTAATTTGAGAGCTGACATAACAATTCTTGCTGACATGGCAGAATGATGTTTCTGACGAGCAATAGCAGCCTGTTGTAGCTTACAGAGTACAACTAATTCTAATTCAGCTGCAGGTAAACCTTCCAGACCTATATAATATTACTCATCTTAATTAAACAATCATTATTATACATATAAGGAGGTTTTCTCCCAAATTTTCAAAAATTTTAACAAAATTCTTGGAAAACTGTAATGGAATAAAAAGTCTACTGAATTTATAAAGAGGGAAAAAACTTCATAAGAAAATATTTATTTTTGTTCCACCTTAAAGCCATCCTACCTCACAAGGTTTCAAACAAACCCTTGATTTATTTATGGGTAATATTGTAACATCTAACAATAAAAATATACCATGCTTGTCATGTTCAGCATTCTCCTGTATAACTTCAGCAATTGTTCCCACCATTTGATCTGCTATACTGAGTAATGTCCCCTTGATAATTTCCTGTGTTAATGGCTTCTTGCTGGCAGTAAATCTCTTATTGGCATTCTTCTGTTGTACACTTTCAACATCTTCATCTGAAAAAGGAAAAAATAATATCATTGCAGGTTATACAGGTTAAATTAATAAAGAATTCCTACATTAGGCCTTTAATATTTAAAATTCTGTATATACAAGATACCGATTAAATCAAGGCTTGGATTAGATGGGTTGCCCTGTACTACATACAGATAAGTTATGTGATGTCCAGATATATTGGTGTTTAGAAACAAAAGACAACCTTTTTACATATTTCATCCATCTTAATTTCAAATGAATTAAACATAGGACAAAGATATATCATTAGAAATACCACAGTCATCGTTAATTATAGCATAAATTTTCATGGATTTCTAGGTTCATTTAATCTACATATTTCTAAATTTGCATGGCTATTAATCAAATCAACTGTAAACCACGGCTGATCACACTCCGATACTCTTTCTTCATCAACCGTGGATCGATTGGAACAATTACATTCATTTCAGAGTTGTCCGGCTACTGATAAGGCATTTAGAAGTTGCTATAGCAACATAACAATCATTACTAAAATTTTACGATTGGTCGGTAGGTCACAAAAATAAATAAATAAACATAAAACCATGTTTTTTCGTTTACTATCCAAATAAGGTATCAAAAAATTGTAAAATAATTTTCTGGTGCAGTAGAGAAAAAAAAAGTAATACGAGTGCAAAAAAGTACCGTACTGAGAGCCAATCACATTCGAAACGAATAATTCATGACTACAAGGAATTCTCTGTCAGTGGACCCAAGGGTGATGAGTGGAAAGTATTGAAGTGTGATCAGCCGTCAGCTTCTGACAATGATGACAATAATAAAGAAACCAAACAAGAAATTATGAATCGGCTGATTTCTCCTCAAACCATGATACTTGGAATCCTCAAATATACATTACATGTATTCTAAATTAACAATTGAAAGATATTTGCTATTGACATACCTTCATCTCTTCTGGCATCCATTGAAGATTTTCCTGATTTTGTTGTGGCTCTAGAAGGTGCACTATTAGCAGAGAGTTTAACTCCTTTACTTCCTAAACCACCTTTAGATATTGTGCTAATTGTATATGGTTTAGTCTGGGCATCAGTAACCCTGAAATATACAAATTAATGATTATGATAAAATTGAAATACACACAATAATGCTGAAATGTACAAATAACTGAGCATCAGTAACCCTGAAATGTACAAATCATTGAACATGATAAAACTGAAATGTACCAGTAATGCTGAAATGCTAAGATAAATGAGCATCAGTTACACTGAAATGTACAAATTAATGAGTATAATAAAACTGAAATATACGAGTTACTGAGTACATGTATTAGTAACGCTGAAATATACAAATGACTGAAAATCAGTAAAACTGTAGAGTATACTAGTAGCCTCTGGCTGTATGTAATCCTATTGAAATAAATAAAGAATTAAAGTAATACTAAAATGTGTCAGTTACTGAAGATCATTAAAACTGTAATCAGTAACCATAAAATGTACAAATTACTGTGTATCAGTAATACTAAAATGTACCAGTTACTGCAGATCATTAAAACTGAAATTAGTAACCATGAAATGTACAATTCACTGCATATAATTAATGCTGTAATGTACTGATTACTAAGTATCAGTGAAATTGGAATGTTTTAATTAAATGGCAAATTGTGAGGTATAAATTATGAACCATCTAATATACCAATTTGGATTCAAATACTTCAGAGATTCTAAAGATACATAAATGTATCAATCATTGGATGGTAACGTAGGGTCACTCACATGTTGTTTATTTAGATCTCCTCACACCATGACATATCAGTAAAGAGGAGCAAGTGATTGAGTGATTGTTGTTTAATACCAATACAGCAATTTTTCAGCTATATCATGGCGAGATTTCAATGGGATGATGATGAGTTACGCTTTATACTAGACAAACAGCTTAGTTGGATTTTTATAGTGCTAGCTCACTGAAACAACAGTCCGCGGATAGACATGTTGCCCCACTGTGACACATTATCCTGATTCCGAGCCAACCAGTCTTTATTCTACTCCTTAATGCTGTGTGCTTTAGCAGAGAAGCAACAATACCAACTTTATAGTCTTTGGTTTGACCCGATCGGTGCTCGAACACACGATTTACCGCACTCAAGGCGAGAAATGTTATTTTAATCAAATTGAGACAAATCTTGACCTGAGTCACTCATACTTACAATGTATCTTCTGTCTGTGGAATGACTGGTAGTGTTTCTGACAGTTTGATAAACAGATTGGCTTGGGCTAGAGATAAATGGCAAGTCATGTGAGGTCCATAGAGTGTAGCTAGACTTGATGACAAACGTTTGTCTAATACCATCTCCAATAACTACAAAAACAAATCAAAATCAACCGAAGCAAATTACTCTACATTCTTAATGCAATGAAAGCTGAAAATGTTTTTTATGCAATCTTTTATATTTAAACATGAAAAATCTATAATTTTTCTTCAAGTTAAACCAAAATTTCTAGTTGAAAAGTGCAGGGTCAGATTATTATTACGTTTTTACATCATTCTATAAAATTTGGTGACTAATATTTAAAAAAAAAGCAAAAACATAACCTCCCTTCCCTTACTTCATGTTGGGGTTATTTCTTATCTTCTACACAATGAATGAAAGTTTGTGAAATGGGCCCCACATTTTTACATATAACTTTCTCCTTGTTATAATTAATTGAATGAATTTTGGTGTTTAACACCACTTTCAGCAATATTACAGCTATATCATGGCGACCAGTTTTAGTGGTGGAGGAAACCGGAGTACCCAGAGAGAACCACCGATCCTTGGCAAGCAACTGGTAAACTTTATCATTTGCGGCTGCGAGTCGAGTGCACCCTTTTTTGTAATTTACAAAGCTGGGCGCGAACCCACGCCGTATTGGTGATAGGCTTGTATGAGTTGTTAGATCCAACGACCTAACTCATTGAGCCACCTGGGCCCCTCTCCTTATTATAAAGACATAAACTATGAATGTGTTTATATTAAGTGAGAAGTATGCTTAAAATTCTACAGCCGCTTTAAATTTATTTGCAAGGGTTTATTTTCATGACTGATTGATTGGTGCTGTATCATCAGTAGTTGTTCAAATATTGATTTCATGATTATGTAGGTATAAATAGATTTTGACCTTTGACCTAATATTCGACCTTCTTACCTTCAGATTACTAGGTTCAGTAATAGGTTTGGCTGTGTTGAATTTCAGTGAACTCATCTTGGATTCAACTTGTCTAAAGTTACTATCTCCTATGTGTGGTAATCTCTCACCATGTAATAAACGTTGTAACACAATGAATGCTTCAGTAAATAGTCCCATCTCGGTCAACACCCTGACCTTCAAGATTCTACCATCGACTGACCTCTGAAGGTCACGACAAACAAAGGTAGACAAATAGGAATATAATGTCAAGAGTGGAAGCACCTAAAAATAAAAGACAAAACAAAACAAAATGTCAATGTGAGGCACATTAGTTTATATAGCAATACGATATATTTTTAAAATGACATTTATCATTAACAATGACTAGCAATTAATATAATTCCCACAATGCATATATGTAAACTTCCTACATTCAAAATGGCTGATGATAATTAGGATGTCCAAATTAAAGTTTAAAATAAACAAGCAAAAGCAATGAACAAGGGAGATAACTATTCTTTTTAATGAATATTACTTTTGGCAAACACATTTTTGTTGGTCCCAACTATTTGCTATACTCAAATTTTACAGTATTATGAAGATTCCTTGCACATTTAAATTCAATTTTAATGTACATATTCTAAAATAAGCACTTACAAAGAGATTATGATTGCCTCTGGCTAACTCCTCTGTAACCCATCTAAGGGCAGCGGCAATCTGTCGCCCATCACATCTGAACTTCTCTGATAATAAGTCAAGTCCTGGTACAAGGTTTGTCACTTCACAGCCTTCACCAACATCATATAGGGCATAGTCTCTGTCTGCCCTAGGGTGGGGCAATGATGTTCGGAACAAAGCCTGTTTTCAAACAAAATAATAAGTTGCATAAGAAAATTAAACAATTTGTTTACTAGGTTTCAAATATATCATGAATTTGATTCCTTAGAAATAAATTATTTAGTTTTATGCTCAAAACTGTTTAAACCAGAAACCCATTCAACACACTTTCTGCTTTTTGTTTATGAATAGACAAGGGTTTTAATTAGGAAGGCTAAATTTAGAAAGATTTCAGTCATTTTTCCAGATTTGGTTTAGCAGGGTTTATGGTATTACTTTAAGGAGTATTATAATCTCAATTGGATAAATATTTAATCAAGTAAAAAAAAACACATTGTTCAAATTAATTTGTTAAATAAACTGATATTTTTTTTAAATATCAAGGAAATCATAAAATAAATCCAACACTCTTAAATTGGTAACTAAATCAATTAGGTTGATTGATTAGTGTTTAATGCTACTTTAGCTTTATTGTGGCATGAAATCAATTAGGAAAAAAGAACAAGATTAGATAATAAAATAGACCATCTATTAAGCACAGGTTTCTATAACCTTGACAATTTTACTGTAAACATAAATTGATCTAAAGATATAATCTAAACAAACCTTGAAGAAATATCCAGACAAGAAACAGCATTCCATTCTTAATCCAAGGTCAGAGGTCAAAATATACCTGGAAAAAAAAATAACATTAATGTTATAGGCTTTCAAAATAGGTCTGCTTAAATCCTATTCTAGAAAATACCTATCATACCTATCATAAGATAAAAACAATAAATATTTAATACTTGAACTTAAGGTATCATGTATAAAGACTGTTTTGAACCGAATTTATCATGTGAAAGTCCCAGCTAATTATCTAGAAGAATTAACTTTTTTACCATGAATATATGGACCAAAAAGGTGTGTGTATTATCTATGGCCAAATACGGTACACAACAAGATGTTGCATGCTACTTCGTGCTACGAATACCCCCACTCGTTCATTTGTAAGTCGCACGGAAAACAGGAAGTAGATGTGTGGTAAACCTGGAAAGGGGAGACACGGTACAAGTCACCATGCCAAAGCCATATATCAAATATAAAATCATTTCTTCCAGTAGAAGCTGAGATATCTGTTACGAAAGTGTGAACGGACGGACGGACAAGGTGATTGCAATATAGCCCCCTCTCTACGAGTGGGGATATAATATCTTTTATACAACCACAACTAATGTTCTTGGTTTCACACAAATTTATATAAATGAAATAAATTGTTTGACAGATTGAGACAACGGCCAACAACGACAGACGATGACTGACACTAAGTGATGGCAAAACCCCATATGTGTCAGTTGAGGCACAAAAATCAGTCTTGAAAAGAAAATGCATCAGTCAGTATGTGAGCCACACACGCACAGTATATATTTTGTTTACCATAAGGCTGTTATAGTTTATACTTATACAATACTTACTGTGCCATATTAGATGCTAAGATACCTCCCACTAGACAGCCCCAAATTCCACATCTCTGTAACATATCACTGCTCACATCATTACTATCTAACAACGACCTCCATGTGTGAATAGCATCAGTGGTGTTCAAGGTAAGATCTAATGAATCAGACCAGTACTTGTAGGCTCCCCTGAAAAACGTGTAATACTGTAATTAGTCTTACTCTATGCTTAACTATATTACGACAATTTCAATAAAGGCTCCCCTGAAAACATGTAACATTGAAATTCTTTCACAGCTTCGACAGTTTCGTTGCAGAAAATTTGAAATAAACATATTGTTTATGGCCATCCATAAGAATTAATTTTTTATTGATTTTATATTTGTAATTAACTAATAATATTCATTTAATTTTATTATCTCTACTTGCACTATGACTTCATCACTTTCAATACTAAATTTGTATTTCAATGACAATCAAATTAAAATCAGTTGTTAGATAGGCTACACTCCCTTTTAGATATGACGGAATCCAATTAGAGGTCAAATCCAGATGAAATTTAGCATTTAAATACTTATTAACAAAATATCAACCAATCAGAGTGCTTTACGTTTGTGATGCTTTAATAAAAAGCCTGAAAATTGCAATTAAGATTTTGCAATCTGCATTTTCAGCGGCTGATCATGAGTTCATCTGGACAAGCCCTCAAATCGGGTATTATCAGATGTTATGAGAGTGTAGTGTATTAAAACAGCTGATTTTAATCAGATATCATTTTCATAAGCACTGAATTTCATTCTTTGATGATAGACATAGAAACCTTGACAACTTCGTATCATGCAGAAAAATTAATGAATTCTCAATAGTCTGTTAGAAAGTGACTTGGCTGATAAACTTCACAATTCCTACACTCATACCTGATATTGCCAGCATGATAGTGTAAGTTTCCTAACTCATGCATAGCTTGTGCTGCCAGCCCTTTCTGATTCTTAGCATTCAGCATATCTGAAAATATATTGAAGTCATTATTATTAAATATGAGTCATACAGGAAGAAAGATCAGGGAACATATAAATCTTAGCTGACATTTTACTTACATCACAATTTATAAGTCTAGGCCATGCGGTCATAAAACTTTTTAAGTATGACATTTAGACTTAGACTCAAACACAGCCAATCAGAACATTCTATCAAATATATCAAGTGTTCTCACAGGATGATTTTTTTTTTTATTGTTTTAGGTTTATGGTGTTTAACATAACTTTAAACAATATTTCAGCTATATTGTGGCAGTCAGTTTTATTGGTGGAGGAAACCAGAGTATCTGGAGAAAACCACCAACCTGTCACAAGTCACTGACAAACTTTATTACAAAATGTAGTATCAAATACACCTCCCCATGAACGGGGTTCGAACTCACAACTTTAGGGTTGATAGACACTGATTGCACAAGTAGTAGTAAATCCAACTACCATACAATCACAACCATGATGGCCCCGGATGATTTTTGAGAGTAGTAGGAGTATGAAATTCATACTTAGAAGTATTATGACCATGAGGCCAGATTCTTTGGTCACAAGATCCAGCTAAATCTTTCCGTCCACAAATTCCATTTTCAAAGCTTATGTCTGTACCTAAATTATTCACAGATGAACCTTTCAACACAGAGCCATATCTAATATAATCTTTACATACAAGATTCACCTTTACCCTTGACCCCTGAAACCAATGTCAATAAATGCTAATCAATAGTTTTACAATAAGAAGACAGACCTGTAAGGTATGTGTTCTTGGCATATACAAGATTTAAATATACAGTCAAACTTGATGTAAGCAGCCACTCAAGGGTCAGCAAAAACTGGCTGCTTAATAAAGGTGACCTGTAATTCAAGGTTCACATTTTTTTAAGTATTACAAATATTCCGGAATTAAAACTGTTTCGTCCCTGCCAAGGGTACTTATCAGGTGGCTTTGCTATATACGTGCATGTGTGTCTATATATATATATAATAATGTATATGCCCCCCGTGGGCCCTTGATTGGTGAATCAATAAACTTAAGACTTATGATTTATAATAAATATTTTTAATAATCTGTTGGATTTGCGTTCTTCCAATGTCCATTATCTGTGCAACATCTCGAGAACTTTTCCCACTGTCATGTTGTTTAAGTAGTGTTTCATATGATGAATGAAGGATAAAAACTGTATTCATAATTTATTCATAATCATAAGGTTATAATAAAGCAATAACAATGAAGACAGAATGTTCTGAACAATAGTCATAGACTAGAGCACTACAATTAAAAAGTCACTATTCATCACATGTATGATGTACGATGTAGTCACAGAATTTACGCTTAATTTTTAAAAAGTCACAGATTAGATCTATAATTTTTTATGGTTTATCAATTACACCCTGGAACTTAGTCCTTAAATAATACTTCCATTGGGTTTGGTTCCAAACAAGCCATAACACCTCAATCCGAGATGAATTCATTGCTTGACCGAAATAAGAAGTTTTCCTCGACATAAAAGGTTGTCCTCCGACTAGTGTTTGCACAACGGTTTATAACTATTTTAGTTGCCGCTATCACACTTTCAATCATCTAAGTGTGTGCCACAAACACACTTCCTTATCCCCAATTAACTGTCAATCAGAGGATAATTGTTGTATAATCATCAACACCTTAATTATTTACCTGTAAAGGTGTCGAACAGATCAATAACCGGATATCATTAAATATGACATTCACCTTTACCATTCGTATCTCTCTGCGTTTTTCCTCAGTGTGGGAGTTCCACGTGTAGCAAAAATCAATACTGTGTTAATCACGAATGCTATCCGCAAGCGACAAAAAAAAAATATTTGTGACCATTAAAATAGGTATTTTAACATTATTGGGACATATTTTTCTGGCCGCGTAAGGGAAGTGACCGTTAATTTAAGTTAATTTATTACATAAAAATCCACGGGGGGACCTGGCAGTGACCGGAAAAGAGAGGTGACCGTTTATTTCAAGTGACCGTTAGGGCAAGTTTGACTGTACCTTGACCTCTGACCCCTAGACCAGCATATGATCTTTCAATAATATAAGTTTCTCAATAGACAGAAATATAAGGTGTTTAACATTGGCATGCAAAATATGAGTGAGTGAGTGAGTGATTGTTGTTTAATGCCAACTCAGCAAATATTCAGCTATATCATCACATGCAAAACATGAATCTTGACCCCTATATCTTACACCTACAGATGACCTACCAATAGTTTTCTCATAAGAAGACAGGACTGTGGGTAACTGTGACCTTGGCATACAAGATATCTGTACATCATCTACATGTTCAAAATCTTCTTGGCTGATATCTGGTGGCATCGTTGGTTGAGGTCTGGCAGTGTTTGGTTGAAAATCTACTTTAGATATCTGTCTACTTAAAAATCCATCACCAGCTACAATTAAAGATACTTTATGTTAGTCGTATTGAACTACAAAGACTTCTCAGTTTGTGTTTTGGCTTTAATGGTATTTGAATATTTTCAGCTTATATATATGTATGTTTTACATAACTGGGTGTATCACTTTTATTTACTTAATTTCAAATCACGGAAATTTTGCAAAAAATAAAAGTAGAACTACTACTGTTCATATAAAATCCATTTTCATAGTTGGGAAATAGGAATGTGATTTATTGATTTTTTTATGTTGAAGGGCTAGTAATGAACAGTAAAAAGAGATTGTTTTTTAAAACTGACTTACTGTGTTGTTGTCCAGCTAAGTATAACATCAGCAGTTTACGACTGTGTTGTAAGGCTCTACATGTGTACTGAGACTTGTCTAACACATCTCTCAAAGTTTGTAAACTTAGTGGTATATCTAGAGGTACAGAAACTACTCTCTGTCCATCTTTACCTGCAATTAAATGTAAAATATAACAGAAATTCTAACATGCCCTCCTTCTTTCGCTTTGTTAACAAACGAGCGAGTTATCCATTCGGTATAATCTCATTAGCACATGTGCCGGTGAATGTGACCGCCTTTTCCATTGGCAGCATAAATTGTGACCCGAATAATGCCGATAGAGGGTGCAGTATTATTTGAGTTACATAAAATGTGCCATGATTTATTTCAGATGTACAATATAATAGACAATACTCTTTGTCCATCTTTACCTACAATCAAATATATAATATAACAGAAAATATTCCATGTGTCCATAATATTAAAATATATTACTTACTTGTATATACTCCATGACCCATGGGATCAATCTGTGCTCCAGGAGATATCTTAGGGGGATTAGTTTTGTCTATATGTGTCAGTAACTGAGCTTGTAGATACTCCTTAGCTGTTATTAAACCTCCAATCTTTTGCATCAATGTTTTGAAATGTGCCTGAGGTTGTGGTTCCCCACCAAGTGTCTTTATTTTCTTCTGAAGCTGACGCTGGGCTTGTACAAGGATGGGTAAGACTTGTTCACCATATCTATCACTGAATTACAAAATTATGCTTATTATGTAACAACTCATGAAGACATTTTCTATTGTCAGATTATTTAAAAACAAATGTTTCACAAAATATAAACCGCATTCATGACTTCAAATAATGCTCTAATGAACTTTATTTATTATAGTCTTCAATTACTTTCAGCCCTTCAAGTAGAAGTGCATTAACTTGTTACTATTTTAGTTTACTTGATTGATTGTTGTTAAACACCAAATGAGTTCATTTTCAGCTATACCATGGCAAAACCAAGTTACATTTCAATGAGATGATAATGATGTCCAATTTATACTGGATCGACATGCTCAGTTGGATTTTAATAGTGCTAGTTCACAGAAACAACACTTTACGGCTAGACATGATGCCCTACTCGGACACATTATCCTGAATAAGAGGCAACCAGTCTTTTCTCTTACTCCTTAATACCTTGTGCTTAGCAGAGAAGCAACAAATGCTAACTTAACAGTCTTTAGTTTTACTAGGGTCAAAACCATTGATATACCCCATAACGGGGAACAATATATGTTTGCTGAGGTTGGCAGAATAGTAAGTAATCACATCAGTTTTCATTTCTAAAGTAATATGGTATATAATCAGATATTAAGTTACTAACTTTGTCAGAGCACTAAATCTGAGAGATATATCCACCAACTTCTCCCACTTCTGTTCATAATACAATAATTCAATAACACGAAGGATTAGACGCTTAATCCATCGCATGTCAAGTATGCTCAAATCATCCAATGGCTGCTCATGTTTTAAACTAGCTCCTCCTTTTTCATTCTTCACATCACCTGTCCAGGATTCAAAATAATCTCCTAACTTTGTTGGTTTCTTCTTTGCCTGAAATAATACAACAGTATATTCAATTTTGTTCTGTATCATTTATAATGATGTTCCTTTCTGTATTTACTGTTGCTTTAACAACAAATTTTTAACAATATTTCAGTACCAGTAATTTAGACATTTCTCCTTTGATGTCACAGAATGAAATTGTCAGTATCAATGAACTCACTCTGATACTGAAAGATATCTGTCAGTGTGGCGTCCAATACATGACATTACTGATCAAAACAATAATGTCAGTTTTGAAGGTCTCTATATATATAGCTACAAACATTAAAACTAGTATCCCAGCACATCCAATCTGACTCTACAATATTAGCGGTAATATTTGTCTTGACCTTCATAACTGTCGTTATTCTATATAATCATGGTAGTCTCTTTTTTTTTTTTTTGGGGGTGGAAGAAACAGGAGTACATACACAATGAAAAACACTGATCTACCAGAAATCTCTCACAAACTTGATCACATAAGATTGTATCTAGTACCTCATGGGAGGTAGTTGACCTCACAAACCTTAGTGGTGATAAGTACTGATTGTATAGGTACATGTAACTCCAACCTAAGCTGATTTAAGCTATCCTGTTAGTTGTCTTGCTCCCAAAGACTTTTAAATTACAGTCAAACCTGCTTTTAGTGACCACCTCGGTTAAGCAATAACTTGTATTCTCCCATTATGACGTCATTTTAACCCCGCTGAACCAGTGGTGGAAAAATCTGTAATCCTCTAGAGGATTAAAATGTCTCGTGCCTTTCCCCGCATTTGACTCGTTTGACGGCTTTTGAAATAAAGTTCATGTTAAATAATGGGAGAAACAAATTCTCCTTCAGTTGCACATGTGGGTTACGGTATTTCTCCACTCTCAAGAGTTAAATTAAAAATTTTAACCACTCGCCTAACAGCTTGTGATTAAAATTTTTAATTTAACTCTCTTGAGTGGAGAAATATCGTAACCCACGGGCAACTGAAGGAGAATCTATATTTATCTTACCTTAATTTTAATTTCCCTTTTGTTTATTTCATATTAATTAAACCTTCACTTAGCGATCACCTGTCTTATGTGGACCCCTTTCCATGTCCCCTTAATTAGTAGGTCACATAAGATAGGTTTGACTGTACTTGGCCGTCTCGTCTTTTGACTATGAGCATACCCGATGAAGGTTAATCCAGAAATGTGTTGTGTGCACTAAATTAGATATCTACATTATTTTTTCCAACTATAATAACAGTGGTTTCAAATAAATGTTTGTTTTTATTTATCCCCTCATTATACAGGGTTGATCCCAGGTAGAAAATAAAATAACTGAAATCAATGAAAAATAGCTGAAACCATCTACGCCCCTTTTTTGCACCTTTTGGAAAACAATTTTCAGACGAAAATAGCTGAAATCAGTTAAATAACTTGAAAAAATCATCCCTGATTATATCTAATTAATTATATGTTCCTTACCTTTGAAGCCTGGGATTCAAGAACATTTTGGAACTGTACCATCATATCCATGATACAATCAGCAGCCATGTACATTGGGGTGCAGACCAACCCCCTTAATTCATCAACAGAGATTAGTCCCTCCTCTCCTCCAGGGTTTACAGTGACAGCCCTCAGTAAGGCAGTATGAGCACAATTCCACAAGGCACGACAAGAATTTTGAAGTAATGTCCAGTGTTGTCCTCTATGTGCTAAAACCTACAAAATACAAAGTGTTTTAAGTATATTACAAAAGATGAAATTCTCAGAGTTCTTCTCTCTGAACTCAAATTCAGCAAAATTTTAAGCTTTTTTGAAAATGTTGGGTCAATAATACTAGCTTAGCCCAGCCACTTTTAACTGACGTGCCTGTGCCAAGACTCAAAATTGGAGCAGTCATGTTCATGTGAGCTCGGGGTATTGATTTTATGCTTAACATTTTTGTTTTCTTTTATATTGTTATGCACACTATAAAGAAAGTAATGAAAAAATTTTTTTTTTTCATTTTGGCAAGATAGGATATTCCATAAAAATCTATGAATAATTGATTTCATAAGACTTTTACTGTCATCTTTTTTTGTTTTTCATATTTTTTAATGCTTTTTAACTTACCACTTTTTATATATTTTCACAATTGCCACGATATAACTGAAATATTGTTGAAAGTGGCGTCAAACATCATAACCCTAACCCTAACCCAATATCATTTACATAGGTTGTTTTAGTGTTCACTTCTACAAATACAAAGTGTACTGAGAAAATTAGATAGAAACCGAAATCATCTTCCATAACATTTTTCTTTGAATTACCGGTACACTATAAAGCATGGGAAATCAAACTTACAATAGCCCTGTTGAAGAATGAGAATGATTTCTTCAAATATTCCAGAGTAACTTTGCTGGATAGTATCACATTGTCTGAATTCTTAGGTTGAACTTTGGGTGGTTCTGCTCCACTGACATCAGATCTATATGTTCTAGGTGTGTCCTCCTGCTCTGGAGGAAAGAAGTACATTGGTGGTGGAGGGGCTCCTACAAAAAATATAACATGGCTTTTATTTTTAAGAAAATTCAATTTACATTTTTTAACTTTAATATTTTACTGGTAAACATGTAAATAGGTGGAAATCATAACTTTTTCAATTATTTATAAATATACACAAAGTATTAAAAAATAATTTATGTAAAAATTCTAAAAGGAATACCAAAATATTTTGATGTTGTTGAATTTTTTTTTAAATCTTCTTTCACGAATTCTTTTTTTTTTAAATCTTGACCTGAGAGATGCAAAAAATAATTAAACTAACCCTGCAGTTTCAAACAAGAAATTTCAAATGAGTATAATCTGATTACATTTTTATATAAATACAATGGTTAAAACCATATCTATAGCCATACATAATGTTATCTGAAACATGCATATACCTGTAGCCAATGCGGCAGCTATCTCTATTCCTGTGGCATTAGTCCTTGGTCTCTCTGATGGATCAGCAAGGTCTAGACCTTCATGTCCACGGTCATCCATACTGCCTCTTAAAACCCTTCTCATTTCTTTCTGTTCTTTTTTAGATAATTCAATATTTCTAGATGGACCGCCTTCCCATCCAACTATGAGTGTACCTGATGTTTCAAATGTAAACCATTCTTGGTCTAAGAAATTTGTCCTAAAAGTGGAAGAAAATATCATTACACATATACAAAACACCTGTCATCAGAAGTAAAGAATACAAAACACTGTCATCTTAAGTAAAGAATACAAAACACCTGTCATCAGAAGTAAAGAATACAAAACACTGTCATCTTAAACAAAGAATACAAAACACTGTCATCTTAAGTAAAGAATACAAAACACCTGTTATCAGAAGTAAAGAATACAAAATACCTGTCTTCAGAAGTAAAGAATACAAAACATGTCATCGGAAGAAAAGAATACAGAACACCTGTCATCAGTTATAGACAAAACAAATACTCTCCTGAATTTTTTTTCTTCACTATAAAGATATATTATAATCTAAAGCTTCAATCAAGATGGCAGATCTGAAGCATAATACCGTTAAATTTAAATCTTTGTGTGAGTTTTCTCTAGCATTTAAGTTTTGTTAGAATTTGATAGTATCATAGTAATTTAATCTACACGCAAATTGGTATCTTAAGCATAATCAACATTGCTTTACGTGTATTACCGAATAATTTTTTAAACTCCATTTCCCATTTTACAGAATTGTATTTTTCTTCTAGAATAATATTTTCTAGTTATATTACTAACTTGTAAATATTGCTACTGTGAGCACCCATCATTTTATCTCTGGTCTCCAGTTTATGGAGGAAGTTAGAGAAATGACTCATTCCCTGAAGTAATGTCATCTGAAAGATAAAACAATTAGATTAAGATCATTTATATTACAGAAAACTTACAAATGGTTGAAAGTAAAACTCATTTTCTAATGCAAAAATAAATAAACATAGATAAAGCTATCAGTTTAAACAGGAAAAATGGAAGAATGTGAACAGGGGCATAACTCCAGAATGATAAAGTTTGTCAGTGACTTGCGACGGGTCAGTGGTTTTCTCCAGGTACTCCGGTTTCCTCCACCAATAAAACTGACTGCCACGATATAACTGAAATATCAATGAAAGTGGCATTAAACACCATAAACCAAACCATCAATGCAAAAATAAATAAACATGGGTAAAGCCATCCGTTTAAACAAGAACAATGGAAGAATGTGAACAGGAGCATAACTCCAGAATGAAAAAAAGTGTTGAAGTTTGAAATAGAATTTGGTGTTCCTTTTGTGGTCCCTGATCTTGTCTATAAATATCATATGATTAGGAAAGTTAGGTTATTGAGCACAAATCAGTATGGACAACAGTAAAACTTGATGATTCTGATCCCTAGCAGTTGTGGCATAAAAATCTTGACACACATATGATGAAGATGATAAATACATATGCTTGAAAAAATTTCCTCTAATCTAGAAAAAATGTCTTTTGATATCTATTGGCATCTACAATCTGCCTCCAAAAGGATAAAAAAAATACATAAGACTGAAGGATAATGGTTTTTATCCAGCAATCATGATATTTTGAGTACTAATAAAGGGGATCACATAAATTTCAGTGTGATTTAGTTATGGACCTAATAAAGTTTTTCTGGTACCTGGTAGGGAAAGGTAACTGTGTAAGTGCAGATGTGAAAGAAGACATGCTTGAAAACGATTGTACTGCTTGTTTCTGATTTTTTCAGTATAATTTGGTAGTTGATGTAGATTTTTTTACATTGCAGAATAACACGATATACATATGTTATAAGTAAAAATAAATATCATTTTACACTCATTGCAAAACAGGGCAGTAAACTCACCAAAGGCTCACTTTTCTGCCTGTTTCTAAAGCTTGTACAAATAAATGGTATATTTTCCAACATTACACATATTTTGTATTTATGCATGACTGATAACAGCAATTTTATTAGAAAATATCTGTTTTATAAAATACTGTCAATCCATTGACGGAAATAATTTGATAAATTGGAATAAAAAGGTTTCATCATTAATAAATTTATACATGTATCATTAATTAATGTATTAAACATCTTTAGCAAAATGATTTTTAAAATCTTGTACCTGACATCTCCATGGCATCTCATCAACACACCATTTCCTCAACTTCTTACGCTTCTGAGACATCCTAAAGATTTCAGGGAAGTATTTAGAACATGTATCTATAGCCTGAAAAAAAAGGAATAAACAGTGTGTTATAATCATCATCTCTAGAACAATATTGGATAAACAGATAGGTTTGTTACATGAACCTACAAAATTCTGTTATACAAAAAATATGTGCAAAATGTACCATTAATCCTAAAAGTTTTATTATATTTTTAGATTTGAGAAAACCGAAACTAAAACCTGATTGACAAATGCTAAATCTTAATTGCAATTCTTTTATTTATTTACCTAACTGCTTTCAAGTTCTTTTTTCAATCTCTAGTTTTTTTTTGTGTTTTTTTTTACCTCCTTAGGCTTTACTAACAACTTGATTTAATAAATATTGACCTTTATTTCTGCCTCTTCTTGAGCCTGCCTTAGGGCATCATTAGCTATCTTGGCTGTGCTTGCCATTGGCTGAAATAAAATACAAATATTAAGTCTAGATGAAGTAAAATCATATGTCGCTTTGACTCCAACACAACAAGATTCCACTGTACTGCTTAAAAACAAAACATAGATATAAATTAGGATCTGGGTGTGGTTCTTCCATAGCTATGACATTTTGATTTCATCAGTTATGAAGTACAACAACTCTAATCAGATGATAAGCTAGACATTGTGGGCATTAACACTTTGTATGTCTCATGTTTTTTTACAATCAAAAGACATCACACTTTTTTATAAGCAGACGACATTAAATAAACAACTCAACATCTTATATGGTTTGATTTTTCAGTAAGGCCACAGTCATGTCTAGATTGTAATGAAACACTCAAGAAGGCCACTTCTGAAATCCAATCAAATCTATACACAGTTTTAATCTTTCTTTTTTTTTATTGTCATATTGTCATAAACAATCTCTGAATATAATAATTTTAACATAATAGTCAGTATTTGGTAGAATCAGATAGTATTTTTTACTTTGTTAGTCTCCCAAAACTTAAAAATAACTTAGCTTTCCAATCTTTCAATTTTGATCGTGCATGATGAAAGTTATGCCAAAAACATGTTGTGTGCACTAAATCTGATATCTACGCTTTTATTGTAATTGGTGGCAAATGTTTCGTAGAATTGGATGGTATTTTTTATTTTGTTAATCAATACCTTGTATTTCAGTCTTTTCTTTGCCTTGGTAGGTGATGCTTTAGGGAGTTGTGAAGCTTTAGATGTGCCAGCTAACTGTGAAGCAGCTTTTGAAGGAGGAACCTGAGATACCATTTTGGATTGTCTAGTAGAGCCACCAGCTCCTTCCTGGAATTATAAAAATACAATGTATCACCATTGCTGGCAGATTAAAATACTGTACAATCATCCAAGTCAACATCATACTGTTAACCTAGGAAAGTTAAAATGAATCCTGACAAGCAGTGGTTCAAAACAAAAACTAAACATATTCATGCAAATTTATTTCAGTCTATCTTCTGTAAAAAGTGGATAAAACTGGTATGATTTACAATATATGAATTGTGTTGCTATTTTGTACATTATTCCCAGTACATATCAGAACTTTGTTATACATATTTGATTAAACTTAACAGTCGCTGTCATTAATAAGTTTATATTTAAAAAAAATTGTTTGATATCATGACTCATGTATACAAAATCATATAATTATTGCAGATTTAAGGTTAAGGTTAGACGAACCATACTAGGTTTATAACCACCCTATGCTAATTGCGTTAGTTGAGATCTCCTTAAGCACAGTTTGTAGAGCCTTGGCTTACGATGTGAGAGGTCCCACAATCAAATCCCATTGGGAAAATTGCATTTTCCTGAGAAAAAATATACTGTTACTTTTAACAAGATAAACTGTGAGCTAATGCTCACTTATGATACCCCCACTCTTCGGCAAACAGGAAGTAGGAATGTGACGGGTCCAAAAACGCTTCCCATGATATGGGGTACCTATATGAAGCTTGTCACCAATAATCAGATTTCTGCCATCAATAGTTACTGAGAAAAATGCAACGAAAATATCTTGGGATGGACGAAAGGACAGACAGACGGAAGGACGGACAGAGGTAAAACAGTATACCCCCACCCCCCTTCCGGTGGAGCGGGGCTATAAAAATACTGCTAAAAATAATTGCTTTGTACAAATAGATGACAATAAAGTAAAGTATCCCTCATACCTTTTCTTTACTATATTCTGTCATAGCAACTGCAAATCTTTTAGGATCGTCAGGCATGCTTATCTGTCCCTGTTGTTTTATACCAAGGTAATGGTCGTTACGTCTGAAATTTAAAGTTAGCACTGTATTTAGAAGTTAAAAACAATGAGATGTCCAACAATTCCACCTACATGCATTCATGGAATTGAAATAGTACAACGCTTCTATGCACAGCACATGTATTAACTTTTATAAGCTTTTTTAATACCAAAACTCAATATTTCATATCTATTTGATTTTCCTGTCAATAGGAAACATCATTTTACATCACATTTTGGATGAGTAGAAATAATAGTTCCAGGCTTCTGGTTGGTTGTACTGTTTGTAATATCAAGATATAAAATTATTGAAGATCTTTGTTACTGAGTCTTTCATTGGTCGTATTTATTTATATAAAACTACAGATCTTTGTTACATATTCTTTCGTTGGTTGTATTTTGTATACAATACTGCAGACCTTTGTATAAAGTTTTTTTTATTAGTTGTATTATTAACATAAAACTGAAGATTTGTTACAGATTCTTTCATTGGTTGTATCTTGTATGTAACACTGCAGACCTTTGTATGAAGTTTTTTTTTATTGGTTGTATCATCAACATAAAACTGAAGATATGTTTGTTGATTGTAATATCTATATTAATCAACATTTACCTTGTAAGTGCATTGGTGGTTTCCTCACACCAATCAACAACCTGTGAATACATTCCTTCTGTCAAAGCCTTCTGTGCCACTTGTACAAAGAATTCCAAGTATCGTTGTCGTTTCTTGAACTTTACAACTAAAAAAATATCAATCAACAAATAAATTAATTTTATATATTTGCTACAAACACCTTTTTTTTTATAACATGAATTTCAGTTAAAAAGGAATTTACAGGTATAAAAGTCAGGAACATTATGCTTTCTTCTGCACACTATATGTGTGACACATGTGTTTTATGTGTGCTCTTCAAAATGTTAGCACCCATAAAAATCAAAAATCGTAATATTTCAACCGTCTGTGCAACTATACCACTAGTTATTTAAAAAGAAAGAAATGCTATTTATTACATCTATTAAACACACATCTTATGTTGGGTTTCTTTCCTCTTTAAATGCACTAGAATGACACAAATCTTTCAAGTGAAAATTGTGTTCAAAATATCATATATTTAACATGCTTTTTATACAAGACACATAGAAATAATGTCAGGCATATTTTTTCTTGCATGGCTCTTTTTGCATATGCAAGTTATAAAATTTTCATAGCTTTGACAGGGTAAAAATACCACTTATATTTAGATTATCATATCTAATTTTGAAATATATATTACCTTCTCTATAAGCCAGCTTGCTAGGTAAATATGCAATGTAGGCATGTAGGACCACAGGATCTTCAAATCCAGTCAATTCATGTTCATAGTGTGCTGAAAATACATAGAGTATATTATATTATCTGTTTTCATTCCTGAACGATTTAAAGATGGAAACTTAAATCACCATGAAATGACATTATCTGCTATGAATTATTCTGTTTCTCATCATAACAATAGCTGAAATACAATTCACCTGGCCCCGGCGCCACAAAACTTGAGAATTTACTTAAGTCTGAGAATATTCTCAAATAAGGAAATACTCAAATTTGATTGGCTGAGTTCCTTATTTGAGAATATTCTCAGACTTAAGTCAATTCTCAAGTTTTGTGGCACCGGGGCCAGACATTACACAACAATCAATAAATCATTTATGATTTGCCTCAAATGCACAATATATAGTAGTATCAATCATTCAGTGCCACCCCTTCTACAATGAAAAAGTTGTTCGTCTCTCTTGAGGTGAACATTATAATAGTATTTTATTAACTCCGTGCATCTGAAATATGGCCTGATAAGAGGGGTGGCCTTGATAATAGTGGCCTGATAAGAGGGGTGGCCTTTGATAATAATGGCCTGATAAGAGGGGTGGCCTTTGATAATAGTGGCCTGATAAGAGGGGTGGCCTTTGATAATAGTGGCCTGATAAAGAGGGGTGGCCTTTGATAATAGTGGCCTGATAAGAGGGTGGCCTTTGATGGGAGTGGCCTTATAAGAGGGGTGGTCTTTGATAATAATGGCCTGATAAGAGGGGTGGCCTTTGATAATAATGGCCTGATAAGAGGGGTGGCTTTTGATAATAGTGGCCTGATAAGAGGGGTGGCCTTTGATAATAGTGGCCTGAGAAGAGGGGTGGCCTTTGATAATAGTGGCCTGATAAGAGGGGTGGCCTTTGATAATAGTGGCCTGATAAGAGGGGTGGCCTTTGATGGAGTGGCCTGATAATAGGGGTGGCCTTTGAAAATAATGGCCTGATAAGAGGGATGGCCTTTGATAATAGTGGCCTTATAAGAGGGGTGGCCTTTGATAATAATGGCCTGATAAGAGGGGTGGCCTTTGATAATAGTGGCCTGATAAGAGGGGTGGCCTTTGATAATAGTTGCCTGATAAGAGGGGTGGCCTTTGATAATAGTGGCCTGATAAGAGGGGTGGCCTTTGATAATAGTGGCCTTATAAGAGGGGTGGCCTTTGATAATAGTGGCCTGATAAGAGGGGTGGCCTTTGATAATAGTGGCCTGATAAGAGGGGTGGCCTTTGATAATAGTGGCCTGATAAGAGGGGTGGTCTTTGATAATAGTGGCCTGATAAGAGGGGTGGCCTTTGATAATAGTGGCCTGATAAGAGGTGTGGCCTTTGATGGGAGTGGTCTTATAAGAGGGCGACTACTGTACTCCACATTCAGAATATATGTATAATTCATGTTTCTTGGTGTTCCACCATTGCTTAATTCTACCATTAAACACTTTCCATTTTTAAATCCATAAAAAAACCTCCCAATCTAGACAATTAACAAAATATATATAAGCCTGCAAAGATAACTCTGCAAAGCCTTTCTTCTAATACTATTTCTTAACTGAATCAAACTACATGTATATCAATTTAAACTTTATATTTTATATAAACTGCATCAATTTTTTTCTGAAACATTAAAGTTGATATAAATTTTAACATTCAATTAATTTCATTGCCTGTTGTAAATTCAATACAACATCCCATCAACATATTTAAGTAATCAAAATAATTATAGATTAATACATGGCCTTTTTCATATTGCCCACGTTATCAGCATGATACCTTGATATTGGCCCTGAGGGACGATATCAGTCGAGGGCAATATGAAAAAGGTCATGTATTAATCTATTTATCACATATTTTTCCAGGGCAGATAACATGTTATTGCCCTCATAAAATGCTATTGCCCCGGAGGCAAATAACACGCTGCAAATTATGCTTTTATTACACCTGCAAATTCGGCATTATTTCAATAAAATATGTGATAAATACAGATTATCACATGGCATTTTTCATATCATACCCCTTATCAGCCCTAGGTCATGATATCAGCCCGAGAGCCGATAGGCTCAAGGGATGATATATGAACGAGGGCTGATAAAGGGTATGATATGAAAAATTACATGTTATGATATGTTTATCATATACTTCAACAGAGGAAATAACTGATTTGTACCAAAATGTAAATTAGTCATTTTGGCTAGAATTAAATACATGTATATAGTCATAGAACAACAAACATATTGTTTTACTATGCAAATCCAATAAATGCACGTTTCTTAACCACTTTCTATATCATAGGAGAGAAATTGGTAGTTAATAGTTTTCTGTGCAAATATTTTATAAAATAGTTGAATCCGCCGTGTCTGTAAACACAGTTTTCCGGAAATTCACGAAGTGAACTTACGGACATTGACGGAAAGGCATGTAATAAATTTCCGGAAGCAGCTAATAAACTTGCTTTATCAGCCCACTTCGATCATTCTTGTGAAACTGGGTGAAATAAACATGACTCCTCTTATTATTCTAAGCAAAACTCAAAAGTTTTATTACAGGGTAAAATTTTAGCTTTATCAACTACAAGTATATGATAATACAAAATATAACAGGAACCAAGAAAATTAAAACAATAAATAACAAAATCTGTACGTAAAACGTACACTGAAAATAAATATCACATAAAAATATCAAGTTCAGTGAAGTCTTTGCTTACTTATTTACCATTGAATAAAAGGGCATGTCGAAAAAATTCCTAACATTTATCAAATGTATATTTAAAACTAAAAATGAAATGATATATGAAATTCTTTCTATGT
The DNA here is from genome assembly GCA_002080005.1 of Gigantidas platifrons. NCBI lineage: Eukaryota > Metazoa > Mollusca > Bivalvia > Mytilida > Modiolidae > Gigantidas > Gigantidas platifrons. Next base: position 663,527 of record MJUT01059646.1, read on the forward strand.
AAAAAATAATAGATAAAAGTAATACACATTTGGTCTACCTTTAAAAAATTTGAAAAATTCATTAAATGTTTGGTAATATAGCATATTGTATATTTTACTCACATCAGTTTCTTAAAACACAGTGTGCTTAAATTCAACATTTAAATAAAACAGTTATCTAAAATTAAATTTAATCAATACTATACTAAATGAATGATTTTTCATAATTTAAACATATTTTATTTTTCATAGTTAACAATAAATGGATAAGACACAAGTTTTTCAATTTAGAATGGTCTTTTCCAGAAGGATTTTCATTTTAAAAATAGCGACAAAAATATTTCAATATCGAACTTAATCTTCAATTTGTCATAACTATGAATACTAAATCAAACAAACAAATACAGAACAAGCATACCTTCAGGACAAACCCGTTCCCCTGTAAACAACAAATTGCTCTAAATCATAGTCTACAGAATGTTTGAGATTAAACTGTTCTGAATCTTAGTCTAAGCAAGTTTTAGATTACAAATTTCTCAAAATCATTTAATTGTTCTATTAGAGCTATGATAGACAAACTACCTATAGATTCATTTTTCTAATTATAAATACATGCACATATTGGTTACCCTATGTTCTAAATAAAATGTATGTTTGAAAAACAATTTGGACATATTCCTTCCCATAGATTACCTATGGGTTCTCCTTGCTACCTGTAGTAGCCATGGAGTATTTCAGTGGCTATCCTAACAAACCAATTTCAGTAATTTAGCTAATTTAATAAAGTGAGATAAAAATTATTAATACTAAGGGAGATACTGCCTGTATGATTTAAACTCACTTTGTTTAGATAGACTATACATGTGTGCCACCAAGGCTTTAAGCTCTTCATTTATGGGTCCTTCTTGGTCATCTCGACTGGCCCCTGGGGCTTTTTTCATTTTCTTTTTCATTTTAGCCAATGGGAATGATTCTCCTTCTGTATCTACTACTGATTGGTCACTAGGTCTATCTTTGTCTGGACTCTCTGCTGGTAGTTGCTCTTTGTTTTTCTTCTGTTCTTTCTTCTCTTCTTCAGTAGTTTCTATAGCTAGCAATTTCTTACCAGCTTCATTTAGACTATTGGCCAATCCTTTTTGACCCCATGATCTCAATACCTGACAACAAATAAATTCTATTTATAACTACAAGTTCAAATCAAAACTGACAGCTTAAAAAAAAAGTCTTATACAATTAATAATACTTCAGACAAATTTTACATTATCAAGTTATTTTGAAAAGTTTATTTCACATTTTGTTTATTAATCTTTAAAATGGGTACATGGATATATGGTTTAAGACAAAACATTTTGAATGATACATAGATAAGATATGAAAATTATATACAACTTAAAAATGGAAACATAGTACATGTGATGTAAAGCCATGTGCTATGTTTGATGATACAGTCACATGATTAACTTACCTTAGCCATGTGATATGTTATACAAGCAGTCATGTGATGAAGACTATCAGCAATATTTTGTTGCCTCTTTTGACGTAAACCAGTTGGTATTTCCTGCAGTACGGCATGACATCTATGCAACACCTACAAAAAAAACATTGATTATGAAAAAAATGCTTAAACAGTCTGAAATTTAATTACATGGTGGTATGGTCTAGCTTATAAAAGCTTTACATCAAAAGTTAAGATAAAACTTACAGCTCTTTGTGAAATTATTGTATTTCTTTAAAGTAAGTTCAATTAGCTAACAGCCAGCAAGTAGATGTGCACACAATCTAAAAATATATCACACCATATGAAAGGGCTTTAGACTTGACACATATTTATGCTTCTTTGGCATTTGACAAAAACAATGCCTTTCAACCGACCATTACTAAAATATCAAAGACACTAAGCATTAAACACCATACCCTCCCCCAAAGACACTACTGAATTTTTATTCTGGCATATCAGCATATGAAAAATACCTGAATGACAGCTACAGAAGGGATCTTGTAAAATATCAATGGTGCTAAAAGTCCATAACACTGGACAACAGCTTGTAAAGCTAAATTAGCTTCATTAAGCCATCCTGCCATCTCCACGGCAACTAACATCTTCTCACATTCCTTCAGTCTTTTAAACTGAAATCAAAATATATAATATCCTTTATATGACAATAAAACATACTTTTCAAAGAATTTTATATGACCAAATAAAAAAAATGAAAACAGTTTGTTTTGCATGGAAAAACTGACTCCATTCATACAATATTTGGTCATTTAAAGACTGCAGATGTATTCAGAAACTTGACTTGCCTATACATAAACATACCTTTACTTATATTAATTCTTACCTGTATTTCAGATGATTTTCTTTCACGTTTTAATTTTTTTATTCAATTTGTAATCAAAGTTTGAGTAGCATGGAATTGGTAACTCTTTTCAGAGTACTCATTATTTATACAGTTTTATAAAGTTTCTTACCATGACAAAAAATTTCATATTTGTGAGAGTAATAACATGGAGGATGTAATGTTTAATTGTTAGAAGTATACCACTCGTCCGCAGGCTAAATACATACTCACACATTCATTTTGTACTCTGAGTTGCACATCATTGAAAACCTCATGTTAACTATCAAATTAAGAACAAACATTGAAGTGCTGCTCCTGAACTTTAGATGGATTTTCTTTATGTTAATTTCATTTTCTTTTATATGTTAATTTCATCTTCTTTTTGTTAATTTAATCTTTCATTATGTTAATTTAATCAACATTTATTTTGTTTTGTTAAACGGGTGATACGTGACTTACTAACTGGCACTCTTCACGTTGAAAAAGTACTTATAGACCAACTGTGTGTGATTATAAGGAAATGAAACATATCATTAAAAGTGACAAAATTTAAAGGACCATGAGAAATAGATCAAATCATGTGCTAGAATCTCACCTGTCCTTTAAGTAAGGGTCCTTTATCACAGATGACATCACAGAACAGCTGGCCTTCTCTGACACTGATGTCCACATTGATGAAGATACTGGTTAGAAATTGTCTCAGTAACACTGGAGATGTCAGACATACTACTTTCTGGTTTAATCTGTAGGAAAAATGTGTTATTTCATGTAAAAACTGAACACTCCAATCAGGGTGATTCTATTAAAAAGTCTGTGAAGGGTAGCTAGGGAATTCTATACTTTATCCATACCCAACATACTTTCTTTATTGAATGTTGCTGTAATTCATAGGACAAATCGATCATGGATTGTTGCAAAAGTCCTCTTACAAACATTGCCTTCTTATTAAGCTAATCAGAACCTTATTTCTGACATCATAAAAAATCATGCAAATATTAAAAAATTAACTTTGACACTGTTAAAAGTCCTTCTATACGATTAAAAGTTTAAAGCTTTAAAGATAGAAGTACAGTCACTTTTGGGATAAAGAAAAAGTGATCTTTTAAGGCAAGTTTGACTGTATATAATTCTTTTTTTTTAAGTCTAGCAAATGACTTCAGTCAATGGATATTTTTCAAGTCATTACAAAATAAGTTAGTTACTTCATAAGCTGCACAGTTAAAGGCCCTTCTGATTGTGTGGTATAAGTAACTCTCTGTGGTTCTGGAGGCTCTGCTATAAAGTGATCCCATAATACATTACAGGCTTGTTTGGCTATATCATAACATCCAACTTGGTAGGCAATCTAAAACAAATAGGAACAATCTAGAACAGTTTGAATAACTCAAAGGCTTAAAATGTAAGAATTCTCCGGTTTCGAAAAATATCCTGGAATATCAGATGCAATGCTATATTCCTTCATAATGTATCTAAAAATGGGCTTGCAATATACATCCATACTGAATGTGTACAATATAAAATATAAATTATCATCCATAATCTTTGTTGTGTGTATCATTTTAATATTATTAGTGTTTTTCATCACTTTCAGAAATGTTTCCTGCTCCTATCGTGAACACCACACTTATTTGGGTAGGAAAGCCTGAATAATTATAACAAACTAACCAGTGAACCTGCCTACTGTGGATAGATGTATGGAAACTTTAACACTTGAGGTGTGTAGTGATGTATTAAGCCTACAATCTTTCAATAATGATGATGGTCTCTATTTTAGTGTCAACATTTTGGAATTTGCAGCTCATTGCACAGGTTATTAGGCAAGCATTTAGAATTTTACCTGACTGAGGAATGCCCAAGTCATTAACACAGGTAGTGGATGTGAAGCAAGGATAGCTTTAGAACTGTCTCCTATTCCACCTCCTATAAGCTGACCATCTGCATTGTAAGCTGCCACAGCAAATACATATCTCTCATCAGGTTTTAATCCAGAAACTCGTAGCTCACATCTGTGACTTGGTACCTAGTTAAATATTCAATTTTTTTGTGATAAATTTGGAACAAGTATTGAAATAATACATTGTTTTAAAAATAACAGGAATTTTTCTGGTTAAAAAACAAATGAAAATCAATGAAAAAAAATAAATAACTATATCTTCAAATGGTCCATTCTGACCGTATCCTACAATTCAGATTTTTTTTCCAGAGAAAAATAACTGAAATAATATCACTTTCTTCAAAATGTTAAGTATAAATGTAGAATGTAAAAGGAAGGATTCTCTGATTTAATTTTAAAAGGTTTCATACGTGTACTCCAAAATTATCTAATGTGTTGGATATAGTTTTCTGATTGGCTGATTTTCAAATGTAAAAAAAAAAAATTGTACTCAAAAGTTTCATGACAGTAGCGCCAGGCAGGTCTCCACTTGATTTGAAGCATGGCTTTGATCCCCGTTGATGGCTTTATACAGTAAATACAGAATGAAGAACATCAATCAAAGTGCTGATATAATATGTTTAATCATATAATTAATACATGTATGTATTCAGGTGTGACAATACTTGTTCACATTTTGTCACATATCAATATCTTCTCCATGACAATTTACTAGGTCAATATATATTACTCATGGTCAAGTTTACATTATAGACACATTAATACTTACGGATTCTCCTGTTCCTGGTAAGAAGTAATCATTTAGCCTCACTTTGACATTACTCCCAGTGGCTGATCTGGCAAATAATTTATACCACAGCACCTGTAATCATAATATCTCATTGATTGATCGGTTGATTGGTGTTTAATGCCAACTTTAGCAATATTCAAGCTATATCGTGGTGTAATATATCTCATAATATCTCAGCTTTATCAATCTTTCTGTGATAAGTAATGATTGTCAATCACAAGTCCATGACAGAATTTTCACTGGAACATTTCACTTAAACTCTTTTCAAATTTTTATGCTACTGTCGTATTAAAGAAATCTTCGTACTGTAAATTTGAAAATTTGTACAATGATTTTATTAATGTGAAAATTGCGACAAGACAAACATCATAATAATTAAACCACACATTTTGAAATGCATTTTTTTGTTTGGTTTAGTACATTTTTTAATTTTTCACCTTTGATTGTGTATAATCAATAATAACACATTGTGATGTATAGGTTGTGTTCTAGAACAAGGTCACAGATTGTTTTGATAACAGTTTACCAAAGTTTAAGGAGGTATGGTTTGGCATAATCCATCATTAATTAGAGTTAATAAGATTGACAAAATTAAATTGATTAACAATTACAGTATGTAATATTTAACAACAGGTTATATAGATAATAATATATTGAGGTGGTTCGTCTACCTGTTGTCCATCTTCTGATTTGAACGGTGCAGGCTTAAAGATCATCATGGTATCTGTACGACAGAGTAGAACAGGTGCTGGTGGGACCTTTGATGGTGCTGGATCTGTTACAACTGTATTATTTACTGTATATATCATCTTCTCCTCAGTCTGAGCTTTCTGTATACAAGCTACTGCATCCTGGGTAATTACAAATTTACATGTATGGTATAATATCAAACATTCAAATGAGACTGAATATCTGAAGATGACAATTTACTTTTGTTTTATAGCCATTTCTTGTAAATTCCAACCTAAAAATCAGACCCCTAATTCCATGACAGGATGTTATTTTATAATTGTTAGGCCCATGTCTTATTTACGTTATTTGTGTTTGTTTACGTATAGTGGTGTCCAACACATATTGTGTTGTTTTTTTTTCTTTGTCTTGTGTACCCAATGATGCCTGTTTCTCTGGATTGTCCATTTTTTATTGCCCCTTCGGTCTTCTCTAACTTTTATTTAGGTAACAAGTCTAATATCTTTCTTTCTATATTTCATAAGAATCACATCAGTGGTGAAATAATTAGGTTGCTCGCCTCCAGTGCGGTAGATCATGGATTCAAACACCAGTTAAGTCAAACCAAAGGCTGTAGAATTGGTATTTGCTGCTGCTTTGCTAAGCACATGGAATTAAGGTGAAAGAGCAAAGACTGTTGGGCTCAGAATCAGCATAATGTGTCAAACTGGAGTGACATGTCTATCTGCTGACTGCAGATTCGGAGAGCTAGCACTGTAAAAATTCCAACTGGGAGTGTTTGTAAAGTGCAAAGCGAATATCATCATTATCTCAATGAAATATTTGCGATAAACAAAAACAATCACTCACTCACCACAAATTTACTTTAATTGTGATTGGCTAGTGTTTTATTGAGCTTTGGCAATTAATATTTCAAAAAAGTTTTTTTTTTTTTTAAATGAAGTCTAGTACTAAAATAAACAAATCAATTTTAAATAATTAAAATCAAATCGAATTAGTATGCAACATAGTCCAAGTACAGGATCTGCTGTCTGGTGGGAACACATTTAGAGTTTAAAACAACTAATTCTACTTTTAGATTTCAACGGAATTCAACTTATCATTCAAACAAGATTTTGCTGACAAAAACATATTTATTTCATAATAATAAAATATACCTCTAATAATTTTTTCTGTTCTTTTGAGTAACCAACATCATCACTGAGTAGTAAAGACCTTTGCATCAGAAGTAGTGACTTTGACAAATGATTCTTGTTACATCTGGACAATAGTTCTCCATAATTATCTACATAACTGTCATTAGATATCCTGTCTTCTCCCTGAAGTCAAAATTTTAATAATTGAAAAAAAAATCTGCTTTCATATCCCGAATTCTCCCATAAATGTAATATTTAAAATAAAGATCTGCTTTTTATATCTTCTACTTAAAGTCAGATATTTAATATAATAGATCTGCTACCATATAACATTGCAATTATACACATATAGATTTAGTTAAACTAAGAAGTATACCCTTCATCTTTTCTGAAAAATACTGGTCAAGGGGAGATAATTATAGTGATGGTTTCACACTAAATTTCCAAATTAAATCTTGTACTGCCTGATTTTGACAAAAAAAATATGCTTTTTAAAAAAAACCTGGAGATATTCTTTATACTTGAATTAAATAATACATTGCAAACATGAAGTGATGGCAACAGCTATTTGCCATACATTAATAATAAGTATGTTCTTAGTAAAATATATAGGGAGAAAATATCTTACGTATTCCATTTTTGAACATGTTCTTCTTTTGAATGGTTGAGGGTTTTTAGGTGTAGGATCAGCAGCCATACTGGTAAGTTTAACACAGACTCTATGATACATCAAGATCAACTCTAAATGTAAGTCTTTGATAGTATTCCACACGGCCATGGCAGATCCTCTCATACTTTCAGGTATCAAATCCATTTTGTTGACCTGTGGGTCATCTTCTTTATTGTCAGTCATCATGGTATGTTCTCTTGTCTTTGGTGCTGGGGGTTCGTCTTCTTTCAAATCTGTATATCTAGTTGTCTCTCTTGTTTGGAGGTCTGGTGTGAAAACATCTTCATTCAAGTCCTTCAATGGATATTTATAAATTATATTTTGCATATAAAAATAAGATGAGACATTGAAGTTTAATTATGTTCCATATTATTTCCTAAAAAAAAAACTTGATGAGATAAACATCTTGTTAATCAGTCCGTAATATATTCATCAGTGTAAAAACTGTTAATTACTCTCAAAGGTAGTGGCCAAAATGAAGCTTATTTGCATATACAGTGAAACTTGTCTAAACCAAACCCTGAATAAAACAGAATCCTGTATAAAACAAACTTTAAATAAGGAGACAATGTGTAGGTATTTTTTTAAAATTTTTGGCGTTTTAACGCCACTTTCAACAATATTTCAGCTATATCATGGCAACCAGTTTTTAGTGGTGAAGGAAGCTGGAGTACCCGGAGAGAACCACCGACCATGGGCAAGCAACTGGTAAACTTTATCACTTGCGGCTGCGAGTCGAGTGCACCCTTTTTTGTAATTTACAAAGCCGGGCACAAACCCACGCCGTATTGGTGATAGGCTTGTATGAGTTGTTAGATCCAACGACCTAACTCATTGAGCCACCCGGGCCCCGACAATGTGTAGGAAATCCTTGTTAATCTAACATGTATAAACTATAAACCAAACATCTGTCTATACTGAACACAAAAGTTGGTCTCAACGAGGTTTGGTTTAAATCAATCTAATTAAAATTAGATCTCTGCACTTGCTCCCTATTTTCTATGGGTTGTTTTGTAGTCGCCGTGAATCCATGCAGCGACTGCAAAACAACCGATAGATTATAGGGAGCAAGTGCGGAGATCTAATAATAATTAGATTGGGTTTAAATAGGTTTCATTGTTTAAAATATAAGTTACTGTATGTACGTAATTTCCTTCATTCATGAAGAAGAATTTAACCTGATACACGAAAATAATTACATTTTTTAATGAAGTAGATAAAAAGAATATTGTTTTAATAATTCTTTCTACATCTCAAAAGGAATAAATAAGTTTTAACCAAAGACTTATCTACAGTTGTTAGTTTATGAATTCATTTTTGATCTAATGGCTACAATTTCATAAAACAAATTGGAATCTAAATTTATCATGGTTTTGTGCAATTGGGTTTATTTGTGATTTTTTAATGTAATCTAAATTTACAACATGGAGATCAGATGGACTTTTTAACTCAATATCATGATTTTCATAAACGTTGAAGACAAATTATGGTTTTCAAACAAGAGAGAGATATTGTCAATATATAGAGTGTGTATTTAAATTTCATTTGAATGTCTTCAGGAACTGTTCATCTAATGCAATAACAAAAACATTTTCATACATTTTTACATCTTCAAAAATCTTCACGAGGCTTACAATTCTTGACAAAAAATTATGGTCTTTGAATTCGACTGAGATATTTTTCATATGTATTTTTTGTATAAATTTGAATTGAATTTGGTAAAGAACTACTTAGCTAGTGGGCTAGCAATTGAACATAATCTTACTTTTTTCAACTCTTAAAATTCTTGACAAAAATGACAGTTTTTGGACTCAACCAAGACATTGTTGATAGATAGATAGCTTGTGCATGAATTCGATTTTAATTTGTAAAGGAATAAAAATGATAGAGCGCTCACAAGACTTGATACGTATGCCGCCCATCCATTCTTGCAACTCAGATAACTAAACACTGAAATATAGCTAGCATCTCGCTCTCGGTTTTTGTTTTCTACAATTTTTATTTTAGTATCCAGATTGTGGCTTTCCAACAATATTTCTTGTAACTTGCAACTAAACAAATCCCTATTTGTCAGCCAAGGAAATAAGGTTAAAAATTCTAATTTCCCTACAAATTTTGTTAGGTAAACACTTGGTTAAGGACAACACAACTATTTTAACCTTACCAAGTTATTCTCCACATAAAAACCCAATATTATATGATAAACTGACATGTTAGAACTATTTAAAATGGTGGATTTGGATTTGTTAGAATTATCTAATTAACAGTAGACATGAACTAAAATGTTAGATTGAAAATTTAACGATGTGCACATGAACCTGTTAAGGGTGATCACTCATCACTTACCAACGAGCTGACATTACTGCCAGCGAGACTTTCCATGTCGTCTCCCACTAGCGTGGGAGTAAGGTCAACATGTGTATCCAACTGTTTAAAGTTAATGGTCAAATTTTACATGCATAGATTTTTTTTTCAAAATTCAATAACATTGCACATAATTATCAATTTATACAGTAAAATATCTCTAATGGGGTCCAATATTTCTTGCCTGTATACAGGAGTTGTCATATTTCTGTTCTTCGTACTCATAACAACCGATTTGCAGAAAATTCGCTATTCTTAGTCATTTACGGAAGTATGTTTATGAAAAATTTGTAAAAATATAATTTAAATTAAATTAATGAATACGAGATTGTCGTTTAATGGACTTGAAGCATTAGAATTTGTAAAAATTGGCATACCTTTGCCCAAGAAACATCAGCAATACCCTTTCCGTCCTGCTGTGCACTAGCCTTCCTGGCATAAGCTACATTTCTTAAGCCTAGTTCTAAGATATCCCTGGCCTGTAGGAGCTGGTTACGTGGGTTCATATTTATCATAGACATGGATAACATAGAGGTTCGACTAACCAGAAGTTGGCTACCATCTGTAGGTTGGGTGTCTGAGAATGAAGTTTCTTTAACAGCACCAGATGAGTCACCTATGTAAATAAAACATCCAGATTCAATCTTTTTTTTTTCAATAATAATTATGTGAAATATATTGACTCTACGTTAAGAATAAAACAATTTTTTTTCTTCAAAATATTGAATAACACATACATATATATACTACTGTATATACAGACAAACCTGTGTATTAAAGGGCACCTGTGTATAACTAATCACTGTCTATAAAGGGCAGTTTCATTATCTCCATTGTCAATTACCCCTCCTCAGAGAAATTTTTCATTCCTTATTTTCCAACTTATAAGCCAGAATATACATTTTTTGTACATGTACAGTAATAATTGAATTCATCATTTTTACTATTAAATAATGTTACTATATTCAATTTTGTGCTTTCAACAATTATATTTCAAATACAAAATCTTTTTGAACTACCAGTGGACCTTATATGAAAACTTGACAGCTTATATCCATAAGAACCATTAAACTAGGGAAGATTATCTCCATAACAACTAAGAAAAGCAATCAAATCTGAGATGCTTATCCTAGTAAGGAAAACCTAATCAACATGATAAGGTCATGCAAAACAAATTGTTAATTTTCCCAAACCCCACCCTTGGGTGTTGGACATGGGTCAGTGTGTAGGGAATATTTCCCCTTTTAAAATATGATAAAATTTGGAATAAGATAGCCATTGAACTTAGAAATATCCAGAAATGAAATAAAAAGACCTTTGTTTTTGAAATGAAAAAAGAGGAATTTGAGTAGGCACCTTTTTTTTCTATTTAATAGGTCGTATTTGGGCAAACAAACAATGTATCGATTGTGTCTTAAGTGTAACAAACCTTCCTCTATGTTAGCACTGCTCTCTAATACCAAGGCCAATCTAATGACGACCTCAGCTGTTAAGGCAGGGTCTACACTACTGATACCACACCAACACAGGGCCTTGTGGACCACATCAAGTAAAAACACCCATTTACTGGGGTTCTCCATCTTGGTCAGATATTTAGGGTTGTCACTTGATCCAGTCTGATGTTTCTGAAACACGGTCTTTGTTTTATTCCAAAGAATCAAAGCAGCATCTACCACCATGTCCACTTCTATGTTTGATGGAGAGAAAGGTCCGTTTATGATGGAAAGTAAACATTCGGCAGCTAGAATCATTTCATCGTTGACATTCATTGATCGTGCCGACTGTGGTGGAAGTGATTGAGAGGCATTCCCTGTTTCAGCAGCAGTTCCACTTTCTCTCTCTTTACTTGTTTCTTTATCATCTTCAATGACTGACGTCAGATTTCTTTTGTGTCGTCGACTTGGGTTTAATTTCTCAAACGACAACAAAAGTTGCAATGCCTTCTCATCCCAGGCAAAATTGTCATCACCAAGTAACTGTAACAAATAACAATGAAATAAACTGTTAGAAAAATAATAAATTTCTTCAGGATATTTAACAAACTTTGACTCTACAATAATACTAAGAAAATTATAGAAGACTGTGTCCATAGGTTACGGATGCCTCCACTTCCAGCTAAAGTAAACAGGGATATAACTCCAAGACAGAAAAGTGGAAAAGTCTAACATGAATTTCGTATAAATTTTAAATGATTTGCTTAATAAGATGTTGTTATTGAGTGGAAACCAAATATGGAATGTATCGGCAGATATGGTTAAAACTTTGATGACAAGCGGCAGGGGAATAACAATGGCAATATGTTAATGTCATGAATGTGATAGCAATATGATAAAAAAAAAAATATCTGAATATTACCCTTAGATATCCTAAAACATTGAGATATCCCATTACACTACAACTATTACCCTACGATATCCTATAACATTAGAATTATTACCCTTAGATATCTTATTACGCTTAATTATTATGCTAAAATATCTTAAAACATTAGAATTATTACCCTTAGATATCCTAAAACACTTTCAATCAGAGAATCAAATATTTCCCACTGTTCAAAACAGAAAGCCATCTTGACAAGTTTAATGGCTCCATCAATGGTGGCTCCGTCTTCTCCTTTGGTAGCCATCTCTATAAGACTTCTATCAGACACAATACCAGCCAAGGCTGGCAGATGGTATGCACTCTGGGGTTTAATGGAAGCTCCTCGTACTCCACCACCTCCTGCCAAAATCTCCTGTCCTGCCATGAAAAGCTCAGCATACACATCCAAAATTTCTACTTCCCTGTCAGCTGCCGGAGCTGATGTTAACAGGATACGACGATTTGTGTCATTAAGAGATTCCAAGATACACAGGAACTGAGAAGCACTGCCTTCAAACATGTCTGCTAGTAACCTCTCTGTGGGTGTTCTAGGCCATGGTAGATTCTTAGCTTCTACTAAATTTGCTCTTGTCTTTGGTCTTAGCCATTCTTTTGGTTTTCTTCTTGTTTCATATACAGATCTTTTAAACACCATGATTGCCATCTGAATAAAAAAAGAAAACCTGTTTTGTAAGATTATTTATTTTAATAGTGTTTAACATATTAAGCGTTATCTACATATGAGAAGAAAAAACACATTTGTCATTAAGAGTATCACTTATCCTGAGTTAAGGGAACTAACTCCTGGATATACAACTATCAATTTAATCAGTGGATTCACATGAATTCATCATCTATAAGGCATTCATTAAAATTGGTACAAAAAGAGTATTACCCAGGGGGAAAACACAGCACAAAAATTTCCTCTCTTTACCTTTTCATCTAAAAAAATCATGAGTTTTCTTCATGTACACCATCAGTATAGTACTAACCTTTACTGTAGCTTGTCTAAATGATGCTGCTGATTCCACACTCTCTGATGAACTACTCAAACTTTCTAGCTTGTTCAATTCATTAATCTTGGCTAACCCTCTTCTTGCAAAGGCCTAAAAATAAAGGTAAATTCTGAAGTGGTTGTCATACTTAGAAGTTGGAGAAGACTGATTTCAAAGACTTATTGTAAGCCTCCTGATTTTATTTTGACCAGTTGATATAAATATCAAACAAATTGTCGTCTGCCCAAATCATCTTGTATATCAAACAAAGAATTTTATAAAAAAAAAATTTGGATGTCTAATTTTAACTCTCCGGAATAACCTCTATCAGGTATGCTCATTGTCAAAAGATTGGAAAGACAAATGATTCAATAGTCTTTGGGAGCAAGAAAACCAAAATCCCTAAAAAAGAATAGCTAAAATAAGATAAGGTTACCTATGGATGACGGGGATTGACCCTAGTTTTATTAAATTACATTAGGAACTGTAGATTTCAAATATGACATGTCAGTGTAGAAGTACCTACTACTGGGTGAATGATACCATCAGTGACTAATAGTCCACAATTACGGTTATGGTGTTTAATGTTACTTTCAACAATATCTCAGTTATATCGTGGCGGTCAGTTTTATTGGTGGAGGAAACCTAAGTATCCAGGGAAAACCACTGACATGCTGCAAGTCACAGAAAACTTTATCACATAAAGTTGTATGAAGTACACCTCGCCATGAGCGGGATTCGAACTCATCCAAAGTCAGAGATATTGAGTACACCTCATCCTGAGAGGGATTTGCACTCATCCAAAATCAGAGATAACGAGTACACCTCATCATGAGAGGGATTTGCACTCATCCAAAATCAGAGATATCGACCCAGAGATAAAATGAGGTAATGAATTTATCATGGACAGCCATTTTACTGTAAATTTTAGATAATTTGTAACATACAGTTGACTCTCATTGTCTCGAACTCGGTTGACTCGAATTTCCGGTTGAGTCGAATTTTTATCGAAGTCCCGAACTTCGTTGTGTATAAATATATGTAATTTGACTCCTGTTGAGTCGAATTCGGACGAGTCGTAATTTCGGTTGTCTCGAATAAAACTTTTGGTCCCGAGATGTAGAAAGCCATATTATTTACATTCGTTAAGTCGAATTTACCTGTCAAAACATGTGTATAATTACCTTGGGATTAAAATCGGATCACAGGTGAAACATCCGGTCATTGGCTTTGACATTTTTACCTTAGGCTATTTCACATGTTTATTTCACAATCTGTCAAATTAATTAGTGGTAATATTTGAATTGGCTTGGTATTATGACACAAGATAGATGTGTACAATAAACAATTATCGATTCATAACATTATAAGTGCGCTTGGGTCGGCATACGTCAATGATTATGAAAAGTACACAACAGAAGCGTTTTATCTATTGTCTGAAATTAATTTTGATTAAAGAAAATGTATAATTTCTCAATTTTGAGAGATTTGAATTTTTTTTTATTCTTAATTAACAGTTGTAATAAAAGGGGAAATTTTATTGAATCATAAAAACACACAATTTATTGTAAATATTGCACAAAGAAAAATACGTCATGATGGGTGAAGTTTAATGACAATGCATCAGCTGAAAAACATAATCATACACACAAAAAATATATCTAGAAGTTATCAGTTGTTTCACAAGATTCAAAGAATGTGACAGAGAAAAAAAAAACAGCAACAAAACATCGAATAAGTTTTAAATCGTTCTGAGAATCGGGACATGCAATGCTGGTGTTAGCTCTTAAAAATTTCGCTCGAGTTGTCTCCCTTTCGTCATTAAACAAACTACACTTCCGGTTTTCGTAGCTCCTCTTGAGTCGAACTACGGTTGACTCGAATTTTTTCCATGGTCCCATCGAATTCGAGATAACGAGAGTCAACTGTAATTTAATTTACCTCTGCATGGTGTGCACCTTTACAATCAAAGTAACACTGACATACAGCTGTGTAAAGTGTAGATCTCCATGGTAAGTACTTCACTGATAGGAGTGGAACAGATGTCTCCATGCACATACAGGCCCACAACAGAAATTCTAAAACCTGTAATAGCAAACTGTTAATTTTTTTATCCATGAAAAATTGGTACCAAATGCTTACAATTCCACTATATTTGATTCTAAGTAGTTTAGATTTACATCAAGTTTTTTTTTATTAACATTTATTGGTTGATACATTCATTGTTCAACGGTCGCAGTATGAATTGTTTCACTCACACAAAAGATTTCGAAACTAATAAAAATCTGACACACGTTACGGTCTGCATAAATTATAGATTTCTAGAATCCTCTAGGGTAAAACTTCATTGATAGAAATTGAGCAGATTGATTGACTGACTTATTGTTGTGCAATGTCAAGTGTTTATTATTCTGCTAAATTCGTGAGAACAAATAATAAATCTGCAGGTACCACTGTGTAGCATCACAATCAGATATAGGTACCCTCAAAGCGGGAGGAAAAACAAATGTGAAGTCAGGTAAGGTCAAATTCTTCTTATTTTCATTATATTCTACGTCTTGCTGACAAGTAAAGTTTTGTGATATTGAATCCTAATAATGCAGCTACTACTTAAGGCTGATTATGATCCATAATTGGCTTTCTCTCTCTCTTCAAATCGTCAGAATCGGACCGAGTGGTACCTGTTCAAAGAAGCATGTGACGAGTTCAAAGTTGTAAAAAACATGTTTATCCTTCAACTATTCATTTGACGTTTTTGTAGAACAAAGTTTTATCATATCTAAGCTTGAACAACACTATATTTCGAAATAAACTATCGTTTTCACAGAGAAATTCATGTAAATCAAGCGGATAAATTGTACGGCGAATAGTTGTTTACTGTACAGGGAATAGATACCTTTCTATTTGCTGTACAGCGATGTTGCTTTATTTACATGAATTTCTCTGTGAAAACAATAGTTTATTTCGAAATACAGTGTTGTTCAAGCTTAAATATGATAAAACTTTGTTCTACAAAAATGTCAAATGAATAGTTGAAGGATAAACATGTTTTTTACAACTTTGAACTCGTCACATGCTTCTTTGAACAGGTACCACCCGGTCCGATTCTGACGATTTGCAGAGAGAGAAAGCCAAATAGTAGCTACATTATTAGGAATCAATATCACAAAACTTTACTTGTCAGAAAAGCGTAGAATATAATGAAAATAAGAAATTTTTTTACCTTACCTGACTTCACGAAGTACCTATATCCGGTGGTGATGCTACACAATGGGTACATGTATTGTAGGTAAAAAGGTAGAAATACAGACATATTTTTTTTATTGTCAAAGATAAAAGTTCAGCCTCAACTAGAGGCATCTTAGTCCTCATTTTATGTGATTACCGAAATTTTGGGTACTTTTTCCAGATCTATGCTCTAAACACATGTATTTTAGTGGGGCATAAATTAACATCATTGTAATAAAAGAAATAAGTGTAAATCACTGATAAAAATCAAGCTACGGGTATTTATAAATGTGGGAATTTCCAGAATATTTTTTACATGACGTGAGATCTAATGCACATTATTTGATTATTACAATGATGGTGTATTTGTTTTCAAAGCTAGAAACTACATAATACTACTGGTAGATCTCTTCGTGCAATAAATCTTACCCTCGCAGAATGACCCAGTGACATTAGATGTCTAGATATACTGTAAATATGAATCGTTCCTGAAAATAGAGAATACATACGAAAATTATAAATTTGAAAAATGAAATATATAACAGTACTGTCAATAGTAATTGCCAAAAATAAAAATTGAATAAATCCATAGTGCATAAAACTTAAGAAATCTTCATCTAATATCGGACAGGAGATGCTTCTTATTTCAAACACTCAATCCATACCATCCTACATTTATATCCAGTCAGGAATTTTCAAGGAGGGATTCAATGAACTATGCCACATGGTATTGCTGTTGTGAGTGAAAATCTGGATTTTAATAGTCCAGTTCAACCAAAATAACTATAAATAAATCCTTTACAGTAACTTATATTAAAAAATAGAAAATTTTGGAATTGTTTAAAAATCTTTTTGTAAATTCATTTTCATGTCCAGACATGCATAGCAACAGTACTGCACTTGTGAATGAAAGGAAAAAAGTCTAATAATTTGAATTTAAATAATGGTTAAATGAAAAATCAAAAGATTTGAGTTTTCCCTGGTTTATATTGGTGCCATACCGTTATAAACAAGCCAGCATAAGGATTCCTTGGGTAAGACAACCTGCATGACCAGTCTAAGGAATGCCAGTATATGTACACATCTATCGGTAGACTGTTTATTCTGTAGCTTAGGATCAACCATTCTCACTGTCTGATACATGCTGATGCTTTTACCCATCAGAGCTCGAAACTACAAAATATATCATCAATCAATCATCTGGACTCACGGTCATAAAACTTTCAAGTACAAGTTTTGTACTCATATATATTCAAAAATCGTCCAATCAGAACTGTGCATTTATTGGAAATGACATTCTGATTGGATGTTTTTCGAGTACATTGTATGAGTATAAAACTTGTACTCAAAAGTTAATAAAAGATACTTTTATCGTAAAGTAGGAAGTTATTGTTAAAATAGGCTTCAAAGTTATTAGATATGAGCATGCATACATGTATGTACTTTCATGTTTAATATAACAATTAATCATCAAAATTTATCAACAAAACATATCTTAATTAATTTCATTCCTTTGAAGCAAAAAATTAATTATTCTTATGATACCAATGAAGGCTATATCCAATCTGCAGTAAATAAAAACCAATAGAAAAATAAATAAAAACTGAAGTTCGCTTTTTTTTAAAACCACATTACTGATAAAAAGAAATAAAAACATTTTATGAACATTTTTACATATTACATTATTTTTTTATGCAGACATGCAACATACATGACATCAATATTAACATGCACAAATTACTATCTTAATTAATTTTACACATTGAAATAAAAGTTTTAAAATCCACATGCATCTAATAAAATTGGTTCACATATTTTTAATCATATAAAGCAGTTAATTTAAAAACAAGACAACATGCTGGTCACAAAGTTCATGCCATAAAACAACAGAATTTTTTTTTTACTTTCAAATTATTAATTCAATTTATTAAAAAAGCCATATCAAATTTTAATTTGAAACATTAGTAAGTAAAGATATGGGTGTAAATGACCATGAGAGACTATACAACATTACACTAATAGACACAAATTAAAGTAAAGGAACAGTATTTTATTGCTTTTTCCGGTTAAGCTTATGGTGTTTAATGCCACTCTCAACAATATATCAGTTATATAGTGGCAGTCAGTTTTATTGGTGGAGGAAACCGGAGAACCCAGAGAAAACTACAGACCTGCCGCAAGTCACTGACAAACTATATCACATAATGTTGTATCGAGTACGCCTTGCCTGAGTGTAATTCGAACTCACAATGTTAGTGGTGATAGTCACTGACTGCATAGATAGTTGTAAATCCACCTACCATACGATCACGATCATGAAGACCCCTTGCTTTTTCAACAAAACATAGTTTTATAGTTAATTACCTCCCTTTATTTAACCGTCAAATTATCAATAACTTATATATTAAAAATCTTATCCAATTTTATTTCAAAAGAGTTGTTCAATAAAACATAGTCATACTTATATTTTCAGCTAATAAACATAAACACAAATTGAATGTTACCATTTCAATTAAAATTATAGTTCTTGTCAAGATTATATCTCGTCATGATATTGTGGTGTTTTAATGAATTACAATATTGATTACTGAAGCTGTAAAAAATACATATAAAGATTACCTGCTTAACAAAAAATTCCTGTTTCTGTCAAAAAATTGTAGACATCAGTTTTAGCAAACATGAATTAGCAAAAAAGAAGAAAAATAAGGCCACATAATATAAAGGCTATTTTGCATATCTGGCCAAAATATCATGGTGTGCACCCTTTTTATACTTTTAGAGAGTCAAACTTTTTCAATTTTTATTGTTAAGAATCATATTTTATCTTTAAGAACGAGAAACTGACACTTCTGTGATTAACTGCTCAATCAATTCACCATCAGAACACAACTTTTAACATGCTACAATTGTCTTTTACAGGCAGAAAGCAATTTGAAATCACCATAATCTGGTATCTGATACTAAATAATTACTACAATGGTTCAAATTTCAAATTTTCAATATGAATGCTATCTAGTGCCATTTAATAGTTCATATCAATAATTCATGGGATTATATACATGGAGTTGATTTATTAAGAACAGATGTAGATCTTAAAATTAATACACATCCCAGCTGACAAAGAGGTCTACTTGATCCATATAGATGACTATTGAAATAATCTATGAACAAGAACTAACAAATTACAAACTAGAACATTTATCAAGACAAACTGTTCATTCATTAATGATGGGGACAAACAACAATGTAATCATGTCAATAACAACAAAAAACCTGTTTGTCATTTCCATATGTGGTAGCACATCTTTTTAACATAATAAAAATGGTATATGCATTTTCATCAATTCACAGTTAATTATGCAGTCCTTGAAATGAAAATTTGAAATTACTGGTTCAAATCAAAGTTTTGAATTTATTTTTGTCTATATAGTTCTAAAGAAAAACTGAAAAATTTACTGGTCCGAACAAAGTTTTACTGGTCTTGGGCCGGAGAACAGGTGCTCATTGTGAGGTACAAAGTTTTACTGGTCTTGGGCCGGAGAACAGGTGCTCATTGTGAGGACTGGCTATGTTCTTTAAACTTACTGTTAGTCCAGCATTTTCACTGTCAAATCCCTCTGGGAAAAATGTCAATCTGAAACTGTCTACATCTGTAATCTCTTCAACATTGATATTGCCAAAATGTAACAAATATCTATCATAGCACTGCCATAGAGCTAAACTGTATTCCTGAATTAGTGAATAAAAGAATTCTACTGTTAAACATGGATATCATACAGCTAAACATGTATATCATACTATACTCTGTGTCATCCTTTCACAGCTAAACATGTATATCATACTATACTCTGTGTCATCCTTTCACAGCTAAACATGTATATCATACTATACTCTGTCATCCTTTCACAGCTAAACATGTATATCATACTATACTCTGTGTCATCCTTTCACAGCTAAACATATATATCATACTATACTCTGTGTCATCCTTTCACAGCTAAACATGTATATCATACTATACTCTGTGTCATCCTTTCAAAATTCAGCTAAAAGGATCAGGAAATGAAGCTAAACTGTAATGTATTCCTAGATTCGTCAATAACAGAATAATGCAGTTAAAAGTCATTGCCATGGAAATCATACTATGCTCTGTGTCACCCTTTCAAAACTCAGCTAAAAGGATCAGGAAATTAAAATGACTAAAGTGTGTTGTACCAAACTAATGTGCATTTGATAAATTGAATCTGGTACTAATTAAATTCGACAAAGACTTATCCTAAATACTTGAATTGTTTTACATATAGAGGTTTTATTTATGTGTCGTAGAAGATTTAACATAAATTATCAAAGTCACAAACAAACCTTAGAATAGAAAATGCCTAAACATAAACGTAAAAGTTTTATTAAAAAAGTAAAAGTAAAATTAATATAGAAAGGTTAACAACTCTTTGATACCTTAGAAACAAAGATGGACACCATTCATGTTAAATCTCAGTAGAAAAAAGCAAAGAATGTAATGAATTGCAAGGGAGAAAATAAAACATGAATCATTTACCATCGGGTGGAGAATATTTGATTTTCAAAGCAAAAGCATAGATAATGGGCATATAAAAAAAAATAAGTACCATTTACCATTTTTTGGAAAATTGGTTTATGTGACACAGAGACTAGTTAGTTATATAAACTTCATGAAAAAAAAATCTCTCTTCATTTCTGATAATTTCATTTCATTTCTGATAATTAGAACAATTCTAAGAATACAATGAAAAATTCTTGTTCTACACAAGTCTCATCGAGACAAAAATTAAGGGATTAGGGTTATGTTATTTTAATGCCAGTTTCAACAATATTTCAGTTATATCGTGGCTGTCAGTTTTATTGTTGGAGAAAACTGGAGTACCCAGAGAAAACCACAGACCTGTCGTAAGTCAATGACAAACTTTTATCATTTTATTGAATACACCTCGTCATGAGCGGGTTTCAAACACACAACTTTAGTGGTGATAGGCACCGATTGCATGGGTAGATGCAACTACCATACGATCATGACCATGATGGCCAGAGACAAAAATTAAATTGATCTTCTTCCCTGAAAATAATATATGAAGTTAACATGATTGTTTTTTTGTTTATTATTGTAATTATTTGATTTTAATGTTAATTTAAAAAATGTTTGCGATCGTAATATAATAAATACCCGAACAGTCATCAGAAAGTCTCCCATCTGTAGTAACTTTTCTTGGTAATAAATTTCTGGTAGTTTTGGTTCATACTTATTCCATAATTCAAAAAGTGCATCTGACCTGAAAACATATATAAAATACTGTTCACTTTGAGGATAATAAAATCATATAAATAACTGTTTTATTATAATGAATCCACTTGTATAGTCTAGTGAAAAGTCACTTGGCTAACACGTTTTTAGGAAATAGGAATCGTGAAAACTATACCAAAATTTTTAAAAATTCTATTTTTAAAAAGTCTTGTAGAAAATTCCTGGTTATATGACATGTACCTATACACAAAGAAATGAGTCTATAGACATGTCAAGGCAGCTTTCGGTGAACCCAAGTATTGTACAAGGATATAATGATGGCTAGAATATTGCATAATTATTCTAACTTCAACATTTTTTTTTAATGTACATTAAATAGCAGCTGTGGGCTGTTTTCAATGTGTATGTTCTAATGTCATCTGCCATAAGTAAATAAAAACTATGAAAATTGTGGTCAATATGGACCAACAACAAATATTGTGTCCACTTTTCCATTAATTAAACGTGATGAAAAGAAAATCAGAAAGCTAATCCGAAACCATGAACTCTTGCAAGCAGCTATTTACAATCTCACCTTAAGGGGTAAGAAACCGATACCTCGAGGATATGACGCTACAGTAATCACCAAGAATTTTGGAAGAATTTGAAGAAATAAATACAGATTTTATATGTACAGAAAAGAAATAATCTGAGTTTTGTTCGTGTGTAAAAAATCTGGTCCATGGAAGAAAAAGTTTAAAGGTCAGTCCCTTGCCTGTTAATGTTACACTGTTAGCAGGTCCCCGTACTGCACATAGTCATATACACAGTGTTGTCTTGACGCATGGGCACGCAGGGCAGTTGCCCGGAGGCCCCGTGGTAATCTACGTATGTTGTGTATGGCATTTTTTTCATGTGTAAACACTGATTTTGTTGGAAGTACCAATATAATAAATATATGTGTGTTTAGTTTTATTCCTGTGAGTGATGGATTAGGCATAAGCCCCAGTGCACTGCTGTTAAGACAGCCTAATCTCGTTGAGATTAGGATTCTGAAGAAATTCTGTCTGTCTCTACATCCTAGACAGAAATTTTCTTCGGAATCCTAATCTCAACGAGATTAAACTTAAAGACGGCACAAGGCGCAATGGGCCGCATAGACATAGCCCAGAAATTGACGATATTTAGATTTAGTGACTTCTGCTTCTGCCATATCGCATGCTTGCCTCCTTCATCATATTGAAGATTATGCAATTTTGATTTTTGTGACTGTCCTGTATGTCAAATACTAACGCTCTTGAAGATGGTTCATCATCAGGCTTCTTATAACCAGGACTATTCCGTTTCCGCATATAACCCATGAACTTCTTTAGTTCTTGGTCCAGCGATTGAAAAACCGGGTTAGTTTTGTCCTTGTTGTAAAACGAACTGGGCTGTCCGCGGTTTACAGTTGATACTGCCGCACTCTTCAACAAAGCAGCCATTTCTATCTATTAATAATGTAACTTTTCCCTTCAGATTTAAAATAAAAATATGTGCATTGTTTTCATGTGATTGAATATAACAACGCCGCCATTTTCAACGCCGTACAGTCTCCAAGGAAGTAAGGGGGGATAATTCTTTCTTAACTATTAATGGAAAGATAATTTTTCCCGCGAAAAATAATGCTGTTAGTAATTAAACACTCAAGGCCCTCTGAGTAAATGATGCACACTGTGTCTTTTTGGAGGTGCTAACAAAATGGACGCTATTTTAAAGGAATTTATCATGATAGTTGAGTTTTTGGGAGGTACTCAGGCTGACACAGTGCCAATGGAATTTGAATTTTTGGTGTTTAACGCCACTTTCAGCAATATTTCAGCTATATAAAGGCGACCAGTTTTAGTGGTGGAGGAAGCCGGAGTACCCTGATAGAACCACTAACTCTGGGCAAGCAACTCGGTGGTAAACTTTATAACTTGCGGCTGTGAGTCGAGTGCACCCTTTTTTTGTAATTTACAAAGCTGGGCGCGAAACCACGCCGTATTGGTGATAGGCTTGTATGAGCTGTTAGATCCAACAACCTAACTCATTGAGCGTCAGGGCCAGTGGACAAGGTGTTTGAACCATTTCAATTTCCGCTATATTTCATACAAAACTACAGAATAATAATAAGAACTTTTATTTACCAAATCAAGGACCCACAAGGGGCATAAGTATTACAATGATTAAATATTACAACAAATACAATGCAGAATAAAGGATTACTATTAACTCATATAAACATATACAAGCATTAATCCAACCAGATAGTATATAGAAACTATATTGTAATATAATATAACAAGGCTACCTCAGCAGTCCAGAATGCATGGCATAGGGCAGAGCTAAATGTATGTGTGTTAGTTTACATATTCATACATACACACATATATAAAAAAGCAATACAACAAATAAAATTAAAAGAAATAATTAAGTCCCCCTCATGACCAGTACACAAGGACAAATAGTATAGTCGTCCAAATGTAGTGGTCATCAAGGGCAGGTGCTGAAGGGACATTTTCTGGTTGTAATGCTCTGCAACTAACAATATTATACAAGGCTTTAGCCATAAACTTTCTCGTAACTATTATAATATAATAATGAAAAGATATAGTCCTCGTAACCAGTGCACAAAAACAATATATTATCGTTCAAGTGCAATGGTCACCAAGGGCAGTTGCTAAAAGGACAATGTAACTCGTATAATATATATTTAAATTTAAAGGGATGTATGAAAACGTATCTACATGTATCTCCTAATCAAGACTATAAAACATCTGGAATACTGAGGCAGCCAACAATTTTAATAGAGATACACTCAATGCTCCATTAATAATTTATTTATTATTATTATTATTTTTTGTTTTTTGTTTGTTTGTTAAATGAGTGCAATAAAATTGCAGAGTTCTAAAAGAATATCCTTGTTTTCAGAATTCATCAACCAAATGAGCTTATTCTTAATATCAAGGTTTTTTTTAAATTGCTACAGTTTGTATCAATTGTAATATTAAGAGTTTTCATGGATTCTTCCATACCAGGACAATTTAAAAGAAAATATTGCTCATCTTCAACCTCATTCATAGAGCACCGAGTGCATACTACAATTAAAAATATCCTGAAATTAATTCATGTACGATTTTGATCAAGAAAAAAATATTAGCAAAAGCAGGATTATATGAAGAGTGATAGAGGGGGTGTGGGTACAAGAATTTAAAATCGTGAAATGGAAATTGAAAATACGAAATTATATTCCTCGTGATCAAAGAACGAAAAATAAAGTATTTTTTTTTAGTAATATTGATATCTTTACTTTATGTGATAGTTCTTATTTTCATTACTCTGAGGTTGACCTTCGTGGCAATCGTACACAACTTCTACTTCTAGAAGTGAATCTCATTAAAAATGTTAAAACGTCTGGTCGTTTACCATGAGCGTAGCTACATTGACGTAAAAACGCGGACATCATGGTCCTTTACAACAAAACCCAAAACGGTTCATCACTCTACCCGAATGACAGATGATGAACATCACTGTACCCGAATGACAGATGATGAACATCACAGAAAAACCAAATAGTAATTCACAAAAAAAAAGAAATAGTAGTAAATCGTTATTTTGGAGAAAAATCATTGTAATTCTCATCTAAACAATAGGATGATTTTTGCTTTATACAAGCATGTACAGTCATATTAGAATTGTAGAACGAGTTTCGTGTATAAACTTTTTGATGAAATAGATAAATAGCTCCTTCATTCATGTTCCGACAAAGTTTCTGTAACAATTGGTGAATGTTTGCATGGTGTTCAGCAGCCATGCCCATTTCGAGGAAATCAGAATTAAAATATAGGAGGAGTTGCGTGTAAAACGAATTTTGATGAAATATTCTACTGAAAAGGGACAATAACTTATTCAAAATCAATAATATGCGAATCTGCATTGTACATGTAATAAGCAATCATGCAAAGTGTTGAACAATTCCCATAAAATCAAATCAAATAAGCTTTATTTACAGTTGGCAAGACATAGCAACAATATTAATACAACATAAGCTCTTAAGAGCTTTTGAATCGACTAATTTAAACTGTTGGAAGAGCTAGTTGTGAGTCCATTTTTTTACGGACAGACAGCTGTACTAAAACGATATTCATTCCATAGACGGGAGAAGTGGTGGATGGAAATCGCTATATGTTAAAGTTATTCATATGTAATGTGCTATTGTAATCTTCATGGTTATCTCTGACAGCCAGAGTGCAGTAGGACTCCTGACCCTAAACTGGACACCAAAACACTATATCGACGTTATCAGAGATATCAAAGAATATATTGAAGATCTAAAAAAAAAAAAAAGGCACGATGACCACCATACTATGGACACCAGGACATGCAGAAATACAGGGGAATGACGAAGCTGATATCCTAGCTAAAACAGCAGTAAAGGAATTACCACCCGAAGATAGTGTAATAACTCTACAGGACATAAAACAAAGCGCACATAAAAGTACACGGATTAAGTGGCAAAGACGATGGGACATTGGAGAAAGGGGAAGAGAACTGTATGAAAAAGAACCAAGAATCAAGAAAAACATACTATATGACCACCCGTCCAAAGAATATTTCAGCATTCTCACACAATTAAGAACAGGATACTCCATACTAAACAACTACAAACATCAAACAGGCCAAACCAACACTACAAACTTATGCCTGTGTGGCCAGAAAGAAACAGCATCACATTTCCTACTAGAGTGCCAACTATAATGAGAACGACAGAGAAGAAATGATGATAAAGTAAACAAAAGAAGTAGGAATTAGAAAGATCAACATGGCCACCCTACTAGCACAATTGGAGGATGAAAATATAGAGGAAACCAAAAGTAAACTACGAGTAATGGCAGAATTCATCAACCAAACAGGCCGCTTCAAAGATAAGACTCAATCCCAATCTTAAAAACCGTACCAACACACAAGCACAGAGAGAAAATTACACAGGGAACAAGGCACAGTGGAGAAAACTACAGCACCAACGAGACAAGTTGTGCCATAAGGCCATAAGATTGAGGATTGAGCGTGAGATTGCTTTACCGTTTAACTTGGGGAAAACTGAGGTATAAAAATTTAAACACTACATGGAAAACCAAAGATTGAGCAATACGAACCCACTAAAAAATGGGGATGAACTTCTGTTCCACACGTGGCACCCGTTGTGTTACTCTTGTTACAAACCCAGTGATAAGTAATGAACGAGGATAGGCCTGGATTGTCATTAGACTAACGGAATATATCCGTTGTCATTTGTGACACAGATATACCATAGCGGTTAACCAGGCCATGGTGGCGACCGTAAAACTTTCCAAGTGATTATATACAAAATGTCAAAGATAGACATAATTTCTTCTCTTTAGATGGCAACTTGCACCTCCTTAACGACAGTTTCATTTCATTTGCATAAATCTTAATCCCATCATCTTTCAAAGGATCATCAGTGCTGTCATGGTTGTAATCATTGTAAATCCAACTACCTATGCAATCAGTGCCTATCACCACTAACGTTGTGAGTTCGAATCCTGTTCATGAGGAGGTGTACTCAATACAACATTATGTGATAAAGTTTGTATGCGACTTGCGGCAGGTCGGTGGTTTTCTCAGGGTACTCAGTTTTCCTTCACAAATATAACTGAAATATTGTTGACAATGGCATTAAAAACATCATAACCCTTTCAAAGGATCATCTATGTCAAGTTTGGTTCCATTTGGTTGAGCAGTTTTGCAGTAAAAGTTTAAAATGTGAAAAAGTCAATGACCAGAATGCCAAATAATACTAAAAGCTCTCTTGGTTTTGGCCAGGTGGGCTTATAAAAAGATAATAATTACTGATAACTTTAATTGCATTAAGTTTAATTATTACATCATAATGCATAACCAATCACAACCATTGTGTAATATATCTAACATATTCAAAATTGAACAAGAACACACTTATATCAAATGAAAAATCTAAAATGAAGATTTTATCATAGGCTAAAGTTGATTGATTGATGTTTAATGCCAACATTAGCAACTTTAGCAATATTTCAGCTTTATTGTGGCATGAACAAATTTTATGTTAACTTAGAAATAAAACATACTTGTCCTTAAAACAAACCGGTTATGTGTACAAACAAAAGAAATATTAAAAGGATATAAAACCATATAACCAAATATCACAGAAATGTTTGAAAATAATCTTTTTCAATTAGGTTTTTCATCTGCTTTTAAGTAAATATAGAAGGGTTTTTACCACCATAGGAGGTATGCATTTATTGATATACATTGCATGAGGTGAAAGCAATAAGAAATCCTTTGGTTTTATCATAGACTTCCATTATGAAAATGAAATTTTCAATGTTGATTTATTTAAAAACTACGAAACGATTATACATGAAAATCCATTATGCTTAATGTACTAGTATACTGAAACTATACGAGAATATATCAAAACAAAAATGTTTTCACCTCAAGACAATTTGTTTATCAATCAATATCATGGCCTCTGATTGGTCATTATCCAGTATCATGTGACTGATGATGCTCGCAAAAACCCTCCTACAAATAACAAATACAATGTGTAATCAACATTAAAACACAATTTTCTGCTTTTTAAATATACAATCTTGTTGAACAATTGAAAAAAATGTAAGCAATCTTGGACATATATTTGCATCCATAAATTTTGAAACTTGTTTTATTTTTCCCACATAATTTTGGGTGTAATTAAAAATATACAATAAACATTTCACATCCTAGAAAATGACTTCATGGATGTTGCCATGGAAACAGATTCATTGTAAAACTGTAAACTACAACTATCACAAATAAAATTCTTTGATCATATATACTACTTGTGCTTACAGTGTTTTGTTGGCAACCCCGGGGTATAGAATGGGACAGAGAGCTTCTTCGGCTTGAAGGGGCATCCGTCGGTTGTGAGGTATGTATAAATTGACAACGAACCCGTCCTTCGGTCGAGATGTAAATAAAACCGAGGTCCTGTGTTGAGAGATTGCCACCCTCTTCGCACGTTAATGAACCCAGTGTAACAGCTCATTATGAGCATTATGCTCATGATGAGTGGTCCATAGGAGACCTGTTGCACTGGCAAAATTCTCCGTCCCTACCCATCACATTTCCTTGTTTTGAGTCTCGTGGCGTTTAAATTATTCTTGTCCTGAATATAGCTGAAAAATTGCTTGCTGGACGTTAAACATCAATCAATCAATCAATGTTTTGTTGGAATTTGTGTGAGGTAAACGAGGCAGTTTTAAAACATTATACTGTAATGAGTGCATTTACTGCATACATAAAGGTGCATATAAACCTATGCTTTATTTGTGTACTATACGTGTAAAATATCCTGGTAACTTGCATTTTAATGTAAAGGGAAGCACAATTGACACTGGTCAAACACACTGTAGACATCCAATGGGAAATTTAACCAAAAAAGTCCAAAGTTTTACAATTTTGTTTTTTCAATCTAACATTTTTTGCATACATGTCATTCCTGTATAAACACTATATACATACATTGTCCGGAAATATCAAATTTATTTGTACTCACCCTGTTTCTAAAGCTTGTACAAATAATATTCATATTTGCCGACAATGTACGTTTACATGTGTTGTATATCTGTACATTATGGCAACTCATTTGTATCTGAAATATATATACATGAACACATGTAAATCTCATAAAAATATAAGCATTAAGAAATAAATATGTGACATAAACTGTTTATAACTTACAGATAATAATTAGCAGTCTATAAATAAAATAACTGTTTTTAATATAATTAAATTATGTACAGTATTACCTGTGTATTCCAAAGCATCACTTACTGTGTAAATCCAACTTCTAACCCAGTTCTTATACAGTTGAATCTCGTTATCTCGAACCACAGTGGACCGAGAAAAAAATTCGAGTTATCCGTAGTTCGACTAAAGAGGATTGCAAGAATTTGATGTCCATGAAAGGGGAAGTAACTCCATTTGGAATGTTATATCAATTTTCCGACCTCATGATGTTTTTTTTTTTAGTTTTTGATATCAGTTGTTTTTAATTTGGTATGTGCATGTTTCTTTTTTAATTTTATTTCCGTTGACACTATCGGCGCATAATTCCTTGTTTTGTTTTGTGTAATGTTGACACTATCGTCACATACTTCCTTGTTTTGTTTTGTGTAATTTATATGTTATTTTCTTGTGTATTGAAAATCAGTAATGTTTTTATCGTTCATTTACAATGATAAAATAATTAATCAACTAACAACGAACTGTACATAAATGAATAACTTTATTAACAAGATAAACTCACGTTTATTCATACAAAGGAAACATCATGGCAGGCAATACACACATGTTTTTATTTGAAGAATACGAAATATTTAACGAATGTATCAATGAAACGCATATAAAATATTATAAAACAGCTTTTTATACCTATGGGGATAATTGTCTCAAAATTCCAATCTTATAATTAACCTTTGTTTTTTACCGACTGTTTATACACGACACAATAGAAGATGTACATGAAATACAATTTCGGCGAAAATTACCTAATTAACATAATCCGTATTTTACTATGACCCAAGCACCACCTGTTTGATTGCCACATCAAATGATATGGGAAAAGTCGTAAGAATAAATAATTGTTAGTGATTTAACTGATTTAATTTAATTACCACTTGATTGCTTCATTTAAAATTAAATACAGCTAATTTACACATTTCTTTATAATAATAACAACAATTAACAAAATTGATAAAGCTTAATTAACAGAGAAGATGAATGACGCAAGCCATAAATTTGACACTTTGACATCTGTTTATTGAGGTTAATTATCAGTTTGACATAACGAACATTGTTTGCATTTATTTTAATTATTAGTTCGACATAACGAACATGTTTTGCATTGATTTTCACCTTTGGGACTGAAAAGTTACTTCGAGACAACCGAAATTTCGACATATCGAAGTTCAAGATAAAAGGAGTAAAATCAGTTGAAAAGCACTAGGTTTTGTTCGGGACTTGAAAAAAATTTGAGAAAGCCAAAATTTCGAGATAACCGAGTTTGACATAACGAGATTCACCTGTATTTAATTAAATACCATTGTGAAATTCAACATGTCCAATAGAACCATCTGTCTATATTGAGCAGCCATATGTGACACAAAGGTGTTCAGTATAAATGTTTTTCACTGTATTTTAGGAAATAAATGTATAAAAATAAAATCAAAATTCCAGAAAATCTATAAATAGATTTATAACTAATCTACAACCAATAGTTTTTTTTTTCTCAAACATGTATTTTAACGTTTTCATTGGATTGATGTAGAGAAAAAAATTATTATATCCTTGGAGCACTTTTATCATTAGTTTCTGTCTTTTTTAATCTCATGCCTTTCCTTATATCTCCTAACAGGGCACTCCTCTCTGTTGATGCCGGTGGAACATCCAATGATGCTGGTGGTGGTGGTGGGGGAGGGGCTTGTGGAGGTGGAATTCCAGGTGGTGGTGGAGGAGGAGGAGGAGCTATCGGTGGAGGAGGAGCTACTGATGGAGTTGAAGCTCTCGTCTGAGACTGTGATAAAGATGTTGTAGACATATAATGTTTTGAGTCTGTATCTTCTTGAGATGACAATTTTCTAGATGACTGTCTCCTGAAAATATTAACAAATTATTCAGTTGTCTATTTTCCACAAAAGATCATAACATTTTTGAAGTAAAAACAATCTACATTTTAAAAAAGCTGTAATTCATCATTACTTGATCACTGTTGATGTTACAATAGTAATTCATGAAGATTGTTAAATAGCCATGATCTGTCAATCAAAAGACATGATATGTCAATCAACTAGAGGTTCCCAGGAGCCTGTATAGCTCACCTGGGTATAATAACAACATCAGTCAATAAAACTTGGCAACTCCGGTAAAAAATAACAAATGTAGCCCTCGTCATTGCAGACCCCCTCTCCAAAAAAATTTGGGCAGGGGTTCCCCCCATTAATGTAAGTTATCAATATTGCTGTAAAAAAAATATAAATGTCAATGATTCTCAAAATTTAGCTTTTGCTACTTCACATTTTGTAATAGAGTTGCTTCCCTTTGATTATTTAAGCAACCAAAAGCAGTGAAAGTCAACAAAAAAATACATTTCAAGAGGAATAACTCTTCACACAGTTGTCGGACATTTTCAACTGTGAACTTCTTTTGTAGATCTTGACATGCTGAACATCTTTACTGTTTAAACTTAACATCTATCTCTTATAGTTTTTGAAATAAAGGACGAAAAGTATTAAAATTTTGAAAATTTGATGAATAAAGGGAAATAACTCCAAAATGGGTAATGGGATTTACTTCAAAATTGCAGGGTAGGTAGATCTTGACATGCAGCACATTTTTGCAATTTAAACTTAACATCTATCTCTTATAGTTTTTGAAATAAAAAACGAAAAGTATTAAAATTGTGAAAATTTGATGAAAAAAGGGCAATAACTCCAAAATGGGTAATGGGATTTACTTCAAAATTGCAGGGTATTAAAATTGTGAAAATTTGATGAAAAAAAGGGCAATAATTCCAAAATGGGTGCTGGGATTTACTTCAAAATTGCAGGGTATGTAGATCTTGACATGCTGCACATTTTTGCAGTTTAAACTTAACATCTATCTCTTATAGTTTTTAAAATATAAGACGAAAAGTATTAAAATGTTAAAAATTTGATGAAAAAGGGCAATAACTCCAAGATGGGTAATCAGATTTACTTCAAAATTGCAGGGTAGGTAGATCTTGCTGTGCTGATCATTTTTACTGTGTGTCAGATTTTTGATATCATTAACGGTTTTTGAGTTATTACCCAAAAACCTGCAATTTTACCATATGTTCTATTTTTAGTAACAGCGGCCATGTTGGTTGGTGCACGGCATCACCGGACACAATTTTGAAACTAGACACCCTAGTGATGATTCAAACCAAGTTTGGTTTCAATTGGTCAAGTAGTTTCAGAGGAGAAGATTTTTGAAAAAGTTTACGACGGACGACGACGGATGCCAAGTGATGGCAATAGCTCACATGACCCTTTGGGTCAGGTGAGCTAAAAATGGAAGAATGTGTCCTAACGATGCCTCTGCTTCCACCAGCTAAAGTAATCAGGGGATTATTTCAGAATGGAAAAGTAGTAAAATCTTATACGAACTTGGCCTTTCTATCATGCTCCCTGACCGTGTGTATAAATTTCAAATGATTTGCTTACAGGAACTTAAGTTATTGAGCAGAACTCAAATGACAGACATACTGATGCATGAAGGTAAGATAAACTAAATTGCACAGAACCAATGGACAACATTCATCCAAATTTACTCAACAGATGTCGCTCGAGTTCTAACAGTGGTTAGTTGAGCATTTTATTTTCACATAGACGTTTGTAACAAATGTAAACTATTATTTCAAACACAATTTCTATCTAATTATCCAACAATAAATATTATTTGTATAACAATATTCCTCAAGTTTACAACAAATGCATCATCAATGAAAATGAATCTTGTAACCATCTGCTGGCATGTTACTAAATCATTCTCTATCCAGAGTTGTCGTTCCTGCTACGCTACACTACATCTCTGTTAACGCTCATTTTACAAGATTTTTGTAAAATTTAGAAACAGTAAAAAAAATCTACTTAAAATTGTTTTAATTATTGTAAATATCAATAAAGATGAAAATAAATCACTCACTTCAAATCAATTCTCTCTTAAAAATGACCCTCCCCCCCCCACCCCCCACTTCTTGGAGAACTATTTTAAGGAGGAAAAAATAAAAAAGTTAAAAACGATCACAAATCATTTTTAAGAGAGAATTGATTTGAAATGAGTGATTTATGACTTGGATAAATGCTACAGAATATCTTAGTCACAAATGACCACGGATATGTATGTCGTAAACACTTCTTGGTTCTTTCCTCATTCATTATTTATCACAGGATTTGTAACTAGAATAACACGACTGGTGCCACTAGTGGAGCAGAAATTGCTTACCCTTCCGGAGCACCCGAGTTCACTCCCAGATTTTGGTGGGATTCGTGTTACTCGATCTTAATTTTTATGTATAATGCTCCGTAGATCGGTTTGTCCCTTTTCCTTTTGTCCATTGTGATGTCTGTTATTCAATTTACAGATTCTGATTGCCCCCTTGGTATTTTCAAACTCTTTTTTTTTTCATGGGGGATGTAAATATGATCAGTACTTAATTGGTGTGTTATATGCGAAGATCACATTAAAATGTATGCTTTTCGTGCAACCATTTGAATTTATTGAGTTGACTTATACTGAAGGTACACATACATAATATTGTGCACATTGGAAAGATGTGTATTAATTTGTCCAATGTATTTATAGTTGCAGCTTTCATGCAATAAAAGAAATCCAATTATTTTCACTCGATCATAGTGTGAACGGAGAGGACAGAGAGAATAGGCCTTTTGCTATTTCCCCATTGATGTATTTCACATACACCATTACAGATTTATAAGTCGTGGAGACTATATGAATGTTTTTGTAATATGTGTGAAACCTTTTTTTACATGGGAGGAGGGGAGGGAGGAGTTAAAATATGAAAATCGAACCTGGATATCTATTTAACCTTTTTCCTTTTTCTAAATTTCAACCTCGACCATTGTACACTCTCCGAATGACACGCTGTATCTGTTAACATTTTTATTCATTCAGTTTTGGTGTTATAACATTATTTTAATGTGTTTTATATTCTATGAACTAAAATGATTGCCAAAAATGAACTTAGATATCCATGGATTATACATGGATATTTAGATAATGAAAAACGTTTTGGCATTTAGTTTGTAGATTAGTTTTCCAGTTATGAATTAAATATATGTTTTGTTTCTCTGTCATGTCCTATTGATGAGAAGCAATATTTTCCATTCCTATTGTTTTTATTTTCCCAACAAAATTATGAACTTGCCAGCATTCAACTCTGTTCTTGCATTTTCTGCATCCATCCGCATCGATCTGAGTTCGCAAATCTGTCACATCCGTACCGTTACAGGAATTGTTTTAGTGACATTGTGCAATGAAAAAATGTGCAACTTTTCCATTTTTAAATACGAAGGCAAAGGAGAACCAAGTTCATATTTCACTGAAACATTAATTATTAATTAAAATTAGAAGAAGTACACAAAGTATAAAGTTGGTTCTCAACTGCGCTCAATGTAAACTTCTCGGTCATCTAGTGAAAATGTCATCAAAATCACGAAGTTTATTGAGATTGAACGATTTTAACGTTATAAAAAGTATGCTTATCCTTATTTTCAATTAAGAAATAAATCATGGAAGCCAGAATGTGTTGGGAGTTTTAACAGGGATTGGCGGATATTAGTATTTTATCCCGAGCCAGAAGCGAGGGATAAAATTTACTAATATCCGCCAATCCATGTTAAAACTCAAAACACATTCTGCCTTCCATGATTTATTTCGATTCTGATATGTCTAAGAGTACAAATATGGTAGTATACTTTGATTGGAAGACGGTAATTTATATTTATGCTTGCGGAAAATTTCACACACAATTTATGTAACTTGAATAATACTGTGCCCTCTATCTGCATTATACGGGTTACAATTTATGCTGCCAATGGAAAAGTTGGTCACATTCACCGGTGCATGTGCTAATGAGATTATACTGAATGGATAACTCTCTTGTTTGTTAACAAATCGAAAGAAGGAGGCCATGTTAGAATCAGAAATGAATGCATATGATCAAATATGAATAACTGAAGATTATTTATTAAAACCTGTACGTATGCCAGAGGACGATTTCTTTTCATGTTAAATTGGGGGCTAAACATGGCCCTTACTGCAACTTGTCCTTTGAAAGAAACAAATTAAATTGACATGAAAGATGTGAAAATATCATTAATCCGGCCCTGCAGTTCTCAACAAGAAATTTATAATAAAAAGTTGAAGGCAAATTACTAATTTTTTTTTATGTCCAAAAAATCATAAAAAATCTGATTTTTGTTTCCTGTGAAAAAAATATGGCTGTGGGAGAAAAGATAGTTTTCTGTGTAGTGCTTTGTAGATTGTCCTTTTTC
Organism: Gigantidas platifrons; assembly: GCA_002080005.1. Taxonomy (NCBI): domain Eukaryota; kingdom Metazoa; phylum Mollusca; class Bivalvia; order Mytilida; family Modiolidae; genus Gigantidas; species Gigantidas platifrons. The sequence goes on from MJUT01059646.1 coordinate 699,383, forward strand.
CTTTGGCCATTGACGTGTACAATTTTCAATCGGGTTCAATTTAGTCTGAAAAACGCGTGTGCAATTTTACATTATACCCAAATGAAGTAAAAAAAAGCATGTGAGCAATTTTACATTGTCATTGCCATTGGGTCCTATGATTATTATCGGTCACTGTGAAATAAACTAGAAAAAAGGTACTGGAAATATCAAATTAAAATCTATTATGTTCACTTCCGTCCTCTCTAGAGGTCATTCCTACCATCATATTAGATCAAGGACACCATGTAGGTAATGATATTGCCATTTGATTACCTTGGTTACAAGTGTTTATCGGAAAACAAACATCTTCATAACCACTGTTAGTACTGTGACGCCACCTGGTGGGAAATGGGTGAATGTTGTCCATTGTCTACATACAACAACAGATGACGAAGATTGACAAAAAATACCATACCATTATAAACATATATTTGCAGTGGTGTAAAAATGAAAAAGGTAAATACAGTGAAATCTTTGTAAATCAAACCTAGAATAAAACGGAATCCTGCATAAACTGAACTACTAATAAAGCCTCAATGTAGAAAATTGTTGTTAATTTATACTGTAAAATCAAACTTCTGAATGCAAAATAATTAAAATCAATTCTTAGAGTTATTTAGCTGCACACATGTATTGTTTTATTGGTGTAAAAGATACTTGATGGACTTAAATAAGATATACTATCAATACCAGTACCTAGTCATTTGTCTGCCCCTTTTCACAGCTCTTAATATGGACTTCATACTAGATGATAGACTAATCTGAAACACAATCAAATGGTATCTATTAAACAAGTTTTAAGATTCTTGCATGGCTAAAAAATAGAATTTACGTGTCTGTGTTGTTGTTGTTTTTTTTTTGTTTGTTTGTATGTTTGGATTATAAATACAATTTTTGATGTCTGGTATTGATTAGATTTGAAAATAAAACATTTCTATTAATGTTTGCAGAGAAGGAACTAATAAAGATGGTACATGGATATAACAATAAAAGGAAAAACAAAAAATACCATACTGTCGGAACAGTTCTAAAATTAACTAGAACTGTCCGCATAGCTGGACTAATACCCCCCGCTTCACTCTGACTGTGTCCAAGATTATTGAAAACTAAGTTTACACGGAAAATATATTATTTGTCAAATTATAATATTTAATCACATTCAACAAAAATAAAAACGTCATAGCATAAAAACTGTAAGAGGAGTTGCACGGACAAACCATGTACCCTTTCAGCCAAATTCACAAATAAAAAAAAATAACTACAGTTCAACAATCTATATTTTTTTTGTAAAATTCATGAAAATCAAAATCCTTACAACATGCACATCTTTGATATGAGTACAAATGTTCTGCAAAATAAAAACTTCCTAGCAGAAAAACTGTAGGAGGAGTTGCACGGACAAACCATGTACCCTCTATGCGGACAGAAAGACGGACAGACAGACAGGGTGAAACCTATATACCCCCCCAAACTTTGTTTGCGGGGGGTATAAATATAAAGATCGCAGATTAATAGGAAAAATTGATACCCCAATACACATATATACATAATCGCTTACTTTTCTGGCTTGACACAGGCACTTCAATAAAAAGTGGCAGGGTTAAACTAGTTCTATGGGCCTAAAACTCCCCTCTAGTGAAATGATGTGGTCATGCAAGTCTCGTCCAAATGTGAGTAATATGCCTACTGGGCAAACAGTGTCATTAGAAAGAATATCACAAATTTTATCCTGCAATGACAGCATTTACCGACCAATATAGCCTGCCCAATATTTTTTTTGATATTGGTCAGTTATAAATAGAACATACAAATGTAAGCTCTGCCCACTCCGGAACTCATCGGGGCACATCGGTGGATATTGTTTTCAAATACATATACAAAATTATTTCAAATACTTTTATCATCGTCCAGTTAACGTTTATTTACGATTTAAAATTGCAGGATAAATACAATACATGTGCACTGTCAAAGCATATAGGTAAATATGTGTATTCGGAGCGAAACGCGGGAAAAGGTTCGGCAAAGCCTCGCCTTTTCCCCCGTTTCTAAGCCTCATACACATATTACCTATATGCTTCGACAGTGCACAAGTATTGTATATATATTTGGTACAATCTAAATCTTTTTTTTAATGTTTGTTGTATCTTTATTTCACCTTTTTCTTTGACAATTAATACACTAACATCTAACAACATACACAGTACACAATACACAATAACACACAGTACACAGTAGACAATAACACACAGTACACTAACATCTAACAACATACACAGTACACAATAACACATGTGCAACAGTAGAGGTATATGATCAGATCTATAAATAATAGAAGTCCCTTTTTTCATTTATATGTGTGATGCTTTAATATAAACTGTTGCTGTGAAAGTAAAATATCTGCCTGTGTTTAACATTGGATGCATTTAGAGTGATTGATTGTTGCTTAACATCAAATGAGCTATTTTTCAGCTAAATAATGGTGAGAACAAGTTACATTGTACTTTTAGATGAGGATGATGAAGTCCGCTTTGTACTGGACTAACATACATAGTTTTTATAGTACTAGCTCACTTAAACTGCAGGTAGACATGTCGCTCCTCATGGACACATTATCCTGATTCTGAGCCTACCAGTCTTTGTTCTTACTTCTTAATTCTGGGTGCTTAGCGGAGAAGCGATGAATAACAATTCTTTTTTTCCCAGACAGGGACTCAGATCCATGGTCTACAGGGCTATATCAAAATAGCGACATCGAAATAGCGACATTACCCATAGATCAAAATAGCGACATCTCTTAATTAATTAATTGGAAAGTATATATCAAAATAACGACAGTCGCAATTACAGGTAAACTGAAAAAAAATATGGTAGTGTTAAAATAAAATGAAAATAAATAAATAAATGAATGATATTTGTACAAAGGTTCGTGAAAACTATCCGATTATGACCGATCTAATCCAGATTTATCCGGTAAGTATTAGTTCAACGTCAATGAAAACCTCCAATGAAATGTTTAAACTAAAAACTACTCACAAAAAATAGTAAATAAATAAAGAAATATTCACTCGGTTGTCAGTTTGGTCGTTAAAAATGCAGGTGGAAAAATATACTACGAACAAAGGCAAAGATGGAATTCTTGTTGATGGCTACAAGTACAGGCTTGACAAAGCATTCAAGAATACTAAATTATGGAGATGTACACAGACACGATGTGGGGCACGCTGCAAGACCGATCTTACAGATCTTATGGTATTAGATGGCCGGACAGATCACAGTCACGAAATCGAAGATGACAGAAAAGCACAGCGTATAATGACAAGTACATGTTTACCTTTTACAGGTAAATGTCGCTATTCTGAAAACCTAAATTATCGCTGTTTTGATTTATGTTTTGTCGCTGTTTTGATATGTCGCTATTTTGAAAATACCGAAAATGTCGCTATTTTGATCATCCCCGCGGTCTACGGCCTTCAAGGTCAGCATGCTAACCATTACACGAACAATGCAGGTTTTATTTAGAAGAAGAAGGTACATGTATCTACATTTGTTGTTGTAACATTATAATACTTACAGGTGCTGGATTATATTTAGCTAATTCTAATAATGTTTCATGACAGAAAAAATCCAATTCTGCAATCTGTAAAGGGATAAACAAGTCAATAAAATTATGTTATTTCACGAAATACACAATGAAGGAACATTTACTTCTCTGAATATTGAAAATGTTTTTGTTGTATTAACTTCAGCAATTAAATATTAGTTATTCATGGGTCAAGAGTGGAGGATATTGACTAACATTTTGATATGGATGTCCATATCTTTGCTCACATTCAATCTGATTAAAATCAGCTGTTAGCTTTGGTTGTGGTAACTACATATTCCATAACTAATGGTGATACATATAAATAAGTCAAATCAGAGAGATCTTATATTAATCAGATTGATCCTCAAATATAATTAACTTTCAATCAAATTTTGAACATGTAAACCGTTTGTTTTGTAAATTAGGCATGCACTTCTACTATAGGATAGCAACATTCTGTAGTACCATGTCAGCCATTAATGCTTTTCAATTAATAATTTCCTTATATTTATGAAAAATGAATTAATTATTATATACTAGAGGCTCCTAGGAGCCTGAAATCGCTCACCTGGCTCAAAGTTGGCCCAGCAGTTTCAGAGGAGATAATTTTTAAGTGAATTTTGGCGAATCTTCTATTTTTAGCAATGGCTGCCATCTTCTTTGGCGGGCGGGGTTGTCGGATATAATTCTGAAGGTAGACCATCTAAAGACCATTTCACCGTAGTTTGGGCCCATTTGACCCAGTGGTTTCAGAGGAGATCATTTTTAAGTGATTTTTTGCCAAATTTTCTATTTTTAGTAATGGCGGACATCTTGGCTGGCAGCCGGGTCGTCGGACAGAATTCTGAAAGGGGATCACCTAAAGACCATTCCACCATAGTTTGGGTCCAATTGGCCCAGCAGTTTCAGAGGAGATAATTTTTAAGTGATTTTTTGCTGAATTTTCTATTTTTAGTAACGGTGGCCATATTGGTTGGCAGCTGGGGTCGTCAGACACAATTCTGAAAGATGACCACCTGAAGACCATTCCACCATAGTTTGGCCCTGCAGTTTCAGAGGAGATAATTTTTAAGTGTTTTTTTGCCAAATTTGATATTTTTAGTAACGGTGGCCATCGGGGTCATCGGACACAATTCTCAAAGAGGACCATCTGAAGACCATTCCACCATAGTTTGGGCCCAATTGGCCCAACAGTTTCCGAGAAGATTATTTGTAAGTGATTTTTGGCCGAATTTTCTATTTTTAGTAATGGCAGCCATCTTTGTTGGCGGCCGGGGTCGTCGAACAGAATTCTGAAAGGGGATGACCTAAAGACCATTCCACCATCGCTTGGGCCCAATTGGCCCAGCAGTTTCAGAGGAGATAATTTTTAAGCGATTTTTTGCTGAATTTCCTATTTTTAGTAACAGTGGCCATCTTGGTTGGCAGCCAGGGTCGTCGGACACAATTCTGAAAGATGACGACCAAAAGACCATTCCACCATAGTTTGCACCCAACTGGCCCAGTAGTTTCAGAGGAGATAATTTTTAAGTGATTTTTTTGCCAAATTTTCTATTTTTAGTAACGGCGGCTATCTTTGTTGGAGGCCGGGGTCGTCAGACACAATTCTCAAAGAGGACCATCTGAAGACCATTCCACTATAGTTTGGGCCCAATTGGCCCAGCAGTTTCAGAGAAGATAATTTTTAAGTGATTTTTTGCTGAATTTTCTATTTTTAGTAACGGCAGCCATCTTGGTAGGCAGGGGGGATTGTCGGACACAATTCTGAAAGGGGATAACCAAAGGACCATTCCACCAAAGTTTGGTTCAAATTGGCCCTGAAGTTTTAGAGGAGTTGATTAAAATGCAAAAAGCTAACGACAGACGGACGACCAGTGATAGCAATAGCTCACATGACCCTTCGGGTCAGGTGAGCTAATAAACCATTATCAAGCTTCCATAAAATAATTTTTATAACTTTAAACAGCTTTTACCTAAAATATAGACTTACCTCTCCAATCGTTGGATATTTTCTACTTTCATTTTCAAATATAAAATTAAGTACCTATAACATAAAATATTTGGATTGACTATGAATTATGAATGTTTTAACCCATCTTTAACCATTTTTCTGTTATATTGTGGTGGTCAGTTTAATTGGTGAAGGAAACTTGAGTACCTGGATCAAACCACCAATCTTGCATACATGTAGGGCACTGGCAAACTTTTATAACATAAGGCTGTATTGAATACATTTTTCACATGAAGAGTGAGTGAGTGATTGTTGTTTAATGCCAAGTGAGCAATATTTCAGCCATACCATGGCGAGAAGAAGCCACATTTCAATGAGATTTTGATGATGTCTGTCTTTGAACTAGAACAACATGCTAAGTTTGATTTTTGTAGTGCTAGCTCACTGAAACAACTTTTCCCGTGTAGACATGTCGCTAAACTCCGATACATTATCATGATTTTGAGCCAACCAATCTTTACTCTTACTCCTTAATGAGGCATGCTTAGTGGAGAAGCAACAAATACCAATGTAGTCTTTGGTTTGACGTGACAGGGTTTAATCTACGTCCACGTTAACCATTAGATCACCAATGTGGCTTGCCCACATCTAGAACTCACAAACCTTACTGGCATTGACACCTGTAAATCAACTTTACCATATGATTGTGATCAATGTCATCTACAATTATTGGGAATTTTTCTGAAGATTGTGATGACAAGACAGAAATGATAGGACTATACAGTTTTGTCCTGTTGCCTTAGAAACAAGAGAGAAGAATTTTTAAGTAAATCAAATTATTCTGTAATTGGTCTGTTTTTGTGTCGAATCATCAGTTGTATACACATACAAAGAAGATATTTGAAAGTTAAGCATAATAGGCACTAGCATCTACTAGTATGTTGAAATGAAAATAATGTAAAACGTCAAGGACTACTGAAGTTCCATATCTACAAAATTTGGTTCCAATTGAGCCAATGGTTTGAGAGAAATTGATTGAAAGGATAAAAGATTACAATAAACAACAGATGCAAAGTAATGACAATACCTCATATGACCCTTGGGTCAGGTGGTGTAAACAGAAATTATGGTATTCCAACTGATTATTATGAAACCACTGTCTCTCAATCATAATGAATCTCACAGTGAAAATATTGACCAATGTTAAGACTTACATTAACAGTATCAGGACTTTTACATTCTGCTAATGCAACAGGTGTCGGGTGTGGTGTCTGTAATGAACTGCCAGTACACATCTCATAGAATAAATGTCCTGAATAAAATAAAAGTTAAAATAATTCCTACACTTTCCAAAATGTATAAATTTCAGACATTTTGATTATTTCATTAGCTTTCAGTATTACAGTCAAACCTGTCTAAACTGAATTCTGAATAAACCAGAATCTTGTATAAACTGAAGTTTAAATAAATAAACAACCAAAGTAGGAAATCTATGTTAAATTCATCTGTATAAAACGAACACCTGTCTATTCCGAACACAAAAGTTGGTCGCAAGGAGGTTCTGTTTAGACAGGTTTCACTGTATATTAAAACCTGTATAATACTAGCTATCAACAATTTATTTTATACAGAAAAAAGTTCTTATTATTCTTAATGGATGATGCAATGATTCATCTACACACAGGACATACAAAAACACTTCAAAATAAAATGTACTAATTACTAGTGTAGAGGAGATAACTCTTTGAAAATGAATGTTAAAAATTATTTTTCTTTACCAACTAACTCTTTAAGATTAACAAAGTAAAATAAAATGTTGTTTCCTGAATGACAAAAATTAACGATTAACATCCTGAATCCCGACACAGTTTAATCACCAAATTTAAATACCAAAATCCTGAATTCCAGCAAAACAACAGGCTTAAACCTGACGTCCTCAAAAAAGGCCCTTCCACCGCTCTTTAATGCAATATTTCAGTCATATTAAAGTATTCACTTTTATTGGAGGAGGACAATGAAAATCAAAGCGCGAAAGCACTGATATACGGTTTTGCCTTGAAAATTTATATTAGCTGTGATTTCAAGAATGGATGATTTCCAAATAATCAAACATTCCATACTAACATATATCACCAACTTTAATGCTGCAGAGAAGTGATAGTGTAGCTCTTTGTGCATCTCAGACATGCTTGGGATTTTTATTTTGCAGTGTTAAGTATATATAAGGAACATAACATGTCCGACATACTTCGTGATGAATCATTTGACCAATAATTGGTAACCAGTCTGTGTATTCAGGGTGTCAACTTAACTATGTCAATGAGGTCAAGGTTATATGTTATATTATGACTGGCATGTACTATACTAAATCAACCATCATAGCAAATATCTCAAACTTCTCAATAAAATGTTCACTTAAATGTGGAATGGGTTAAGAGTCAGGTGACAGAGATCTTACTGACAAGATGAACCACTAAATGTCATTAACTTGGTATAAGCCATAACTCTGGTAAGTATGACATCACAGTATTTGACATCTTTTATTATGGCTATATCCAACATGTCCAAGTGCTTATGTGTTCACTATTGACCAATCAAATTAAAACTGCTCCTATATGTCACTGCATGCAGCTCCATTCTATTTTCTGTTTTTATTACCTTTTCTGACTTTATTATT
>MJUT01059646.1:708481-747931 GCA_002080005.1 Gigantidas platifrons
TTTTCAAGTTAAATGGTCGTTCCCTAAGAGGTGATTTGCTTTTGAGGTCACCGACACAGAACAACAAAATAACATCAATAAGTCCAATTATCTCCCCTTAATTATGCTAGATCTTACTTATATTTCATCATGCACTTTTCATATGTTGTTCTACCTTTGATTAATGTTTGTCAACAAACCCACGCAAAAATAATAGATTAAATTACTACGCCAGTAACTGTTCGCATCTTAGTAAAGGCTTAAAGAGCGTCCTACGTCAATGCCACGTTTTTCATTATTTCTGTTATGCTGATTCTGTTCTCAAAATTAAACTAATTAGAACCGATTCCATAAATTTTCGCACGATCACTGTGAACTATTTCGTTTACTGTCGTACTTCGGTCGTATATGGCGGGAAATAATTAATGAGCTTATAAGGAGAATCCCATTAAAAGGAAACGACATAAATACTTTATTTACACAATAATTGATACTCAAAGCGCTACAAAAATCAAGCATTATTATACAATGTCAAAAAAAAATGAAAACGGAACATACACAACTAGATTTATCGTAAAATTGAATGTAGGACAAGTCGTTAATTTTTATGAATGAAAACTAGCGTAATAATACAAGCAAGAGAAACAATATAAATATCGGCATTTTAATCCTCCTGACAATTTGTCATAGTTAAACATTTACCATTTGAGACACCATAAGTTATCTTAAAATCTGCAAAAGTAGTAACATTCAAAGTGTAGTGTTATCTAACAAGCACCAGATCTATATTTTGATGAGCCATCTTATGTCTCGACAGATGATAAGATCATGACGGTTGTCATGTAAACAAACAAAAATGGCCGAAAGGCCACAAGTAAATACGGTTTTGCAAACCGTATAAAAAATTAATTAAATTGCTATACTAACCAAAACATACAACATCTATAGCATGTTTCTGTTTACTTATCTTCTTCTGTATGATAGGGTATAACTTGGAGGTGTTTCCTATGAATGTGTTCTCATAGCCAGCCAATCTGCAGCAAAGACTTGTAAGAATAAAATGTACAGTTATATCAGTCTAATAATAGTCAGCCAATCACAGCAGACTTAATACAATTAAACCAATACGTAATGAATACTTCAATCAGAAAGAAAAAAGATACTCATTACAATTTTGATACAAGTAAGATAAACTACAATTCTAAATGATACCATTATTAGCAATAAGATGATTGTCCCTAGATACAGTTGGATAAATATTTTCCAACTGGTCTGTTTTGCCAGTATTCATAAAAAATGTTTCAGACAAGAACATTGATGAAATGTTAAGGGTTTTTGGTGGGGATCTGTGTTGCTCATCTTTTTAGTTTTTTGTGTTGTGTTTTTATGTTTTGTTTGTCTCCATCCTGTGTCTTGTGTGCCTAATGTTTCCAGTGCCTCTGGATTGCCCTTTCGATTTTCTCTAACGTTTATATATTCTCTATCAAAAACTCTGTATTTTCCATTAAATCTACTAGAAAAAGCAGTTTTGATTTATACCAAGCATGTTGGTCCTTTTTAGCTATTGTATACAGTTAGCTATGATAATTTCACTAATGGCATTATTGTATTGTTCATACAGTACTATAATTGAATCCCTTTATTTGGTAGAATCCTTTACTTTCTATTAATAGAATACTTACCTACAACTTCCATCTGACATCATAACATTGCTTCACATTAAATGACCATGTGGTGGGAATCCTGTACTTTCTATTAATAGAATACTTACCTACAACTTCCATCTGACATCATAACATTACTTGATATTAAATGACCATGTGGTGGGAATCCTGTACTTTCTATTAATAGAATACTTACCTACAACTTCCATCTGACATCATAACATTACTTGATATTAAATGACCATGTGGTGGGAATCCTTTACTTTCTATTAATAGAATACTTACCTACAACTTCCATCTGACATCATAACATTACTTGATATTAAATGACCATGTGGTGGGAATCCTTTACTTTCTAAAAATAGTAGTGCCTAAAACATACAATTATAATGGGAAATAATGTAATGCACATTCCTACAAATACAATTGTTTAGAAAGGATAAAACAGTAAAAAAAACAGACAGACGGACAGACAGACGGAAGGACGGACAGAGGTAAAACAGTATACCCCCCCTTCGGTGGAGTGGGGGTATAAAATATATCAATGTTGTTATTCTATTCATAACTCAAAACTACTGCTCTTATTCACTTGCGAATAGGAGGAGCCCACTTGATGGGGGTTGTCAGGTTATAATATGAATAGCCTGACCGTGGACCATAGTGGGTAACATGTTTGGAGAGTGCCACGCTCCCTGTACACTAAAGACCTCTCTTGTAGATTTTGAAACAGAGGAAGTGCATTATAGCCACCATTAAGGAATAAATTTGTCTTCACTACAGTTACCCAACTCTCCATACTTTTTCAGTAGCAGTCAAAGGTTGTTGACTCGGTTGATCCATCCCTTCCCTCATTTCTATGTAGTTTTTATATATTAACGAACATGTTATTGTCCTGAATATAGTTGGAATACTGCTCGCTGGACGTTAAGCAATAATCACTAAATATTCATTTACAATTCTAATAAAACTTAGTCTCATTTAATTATCATATACTAACGTTGTGAGTTTGAATCCCATTCAGAAGAGGTGTACTTGATACAACATTATTTGATCAAGTTTGTCAGTGACTTGCGACAGGTAGGTCATTTTCTCCTGGTACTCCAGTGTCTTCCACCATTAAAACCGACTGCCAAGATATAACTGAACTAGAGGCTCCTAGGAGCCTGTAATCGCTCACCTGGCTCAAAGTTGGCCCAGCAGTTTCAGAGGAGATAATTTTTAAGGTGGTACCTAACACTACAGGGAGATAACTCTTTAAAATCAGTTGAACGTTATGATGTTTGTAAGCAGATCTCAAGCATGTCAGTGATCAAAACCACAGAGAGAAAAGCTGCTATGAGGCTATTGAATTGATAGCTCTGAGTCTGTTGGTTGGAATTTGTTAGAATTTTGATATTTATTACAGTGGATATATTCAAAAACACTGCCAAAAAAATAAGAAAATTAAACGAGCAGATCAAATTTTACCTGAAGTGTAAGGTACCACCTTTAGTGAATTTTTGCGAATCTTCTATTTTTAGCAATGGCTGCCATCTTCTTTGGTCGGCGGGGTTGTCGGATATAATTCTGAAGGGGGACCATCTAAAGACCATTTCACCATAGTTTGGGCTCATTTGACCCAGCGGTTTCAGAGAAGATAATTTTTAAGTGATTTTTTGCCAAATTTTCTATTTTTAGTAATAGCGGACATCTTGGCTGGCGGCCAGGTCATCGGACAGAATTCTGAAAGGGGATCACCTAAAGACCATTCCACCATTGTTTGGGCCCAATTGGCCCAACAGTTTCGGAGGAGATAATTTTTTGGGCCCAATTGGCCCAACAGTTTGAGAGGAGATAATTTTTAAGTGATTTTTTGCTGAATTTTCTATTTTTAGTAATGGTGGCCATCTTGGTTGGCAGCCGCAGGTCGTCGGACATAATTCTGAAAGATGATCACCTAAAGACCATTCCACCATAGTTTGGCCCAAATTGGCCCAGTAGTTTCAGAGGAGAAAATTTTTTAAGTGATTTTTTGCCAAATTTTCTATTTTAGTAACGGTGGTTATCTTGGTTGGCGTCCGGGGTCGTCGGACACATTTCTCAAAGAGGACCATCTGAAGACCATTCCACCATAGTTTGGGCCCAATTGGCCCAGCAGTTTCAGAGAAGATAATTTGTAAGTGATTTTTTGCAGAATTTTCTATTTTTAGTAACGGCAGCCATCTTGGTTGGCGGCCAGAGTCGCCGGACACAATTCTGAAAGATGCCCACCTAAAGACCATTCCACCATTGTTTGGGCCCAATTGGCCCAACAGTTTCAGAGGAGATAATTTTTAAGTGATTTTTTGCTGAATTTTCTATTTTTAGTAACGGTGGCCATCTTGGTTGGCAGGCGGGGTCGTCGGACATAATTCTGAAAGATGATCACCTAAAGACCATTCCACCATAGTTTGGCCCAAATTGGCCCAGTAGTTTCAGAGGAGAACATTTTTAAGTGATTTTTTGCCAAATTTTCTATTTTCAGTAACGGTGGCTATCTTGGTTGGCGGCCGGGGTCATCGGACACAATTCTCAAAGAGGACCATCTGAAGACCATTCCCCCATAGTTTGGGCCCAATCGGCCCAGCAGTTTCAGAGAAGATAATTTGTAAGTGATTTTTTGCAGAATTTTCTATATTTAGTAACGGTGGCCATCTTGGTTGGCATCCAGGGTCGCCGGACACAATTCTGAAAGATGCCCACCTAAAGACCATTCCACCATAGTTTGGGCCCAATTGGCCCAGCGGTGTCAGAGGAGATAATTTTTAAGTGATTTTTTGCTGAATTTTCTATTTTTAGTAACGTTTGCCATCTTGGTTGGTGGCCTGGGTTGTCAGACACATTTCTCAAAGAGGACCATCTGAAGACCATTCCACCGTAGTTTGGGCCCAATATGCCCAGCAGTTTCAGAGAAGATAATTTGTAAGTGATTTTTTGCAGAATTTTCTATTTTTAGTAATGGCAGCCATCTTGGTTGGCGGCCAGGGTCGCCGGACACAATTCTGAAAGATGCCCACCTAAAGACCATTCCACCATTGTTTGGGCCCAATTGGCCAAACAGTTTCAGAGAAGATAATTTTTAAGTGATTTTTTGCCGAATTTTCTATTTCTAGTAATGGCAGCCATCTTGGTTGGTGGCCTGAGTCGTCGGACACAATTCTGAAAGATGACCACCTAAAGACCATTCTACCATAGTTTGGGCCCAACTGGCCCAGTAGTTTCAGAGGAGATAATTTTTAAGTGATTTTTTTGCCAAATTTTCTATTTTTAGTAACGGCGGCTATCTTGGTTGGCGGCCGGGGTCGTCGGACACAATTCTCAAAGAGGACCATCTGAAGACCATTCCACCATAGTTTGGGCCCAGTTGGCCCAGCAGTTTCAGAGAAGATAATTTTTAAGTGATTTTTTGGCAAATTTTCTATTTTTAGTAACGGCAGCCATCTTGGTTGGCAGGGGGGATTGTCGGACACAATTCTGAAAGGGGACCACCCAAGGACCATTCCACCAAAGTTTAGTTCAAATTGGCCCAGTGGTTTTAGAGGAGTTGATTAAAATGCAAAAAGCTAACGACAGACGAACGCCCAGTGGTAGCAATAGCTCACATGACCCTTCGGGTCAGGTGAGCTAAAAATTGTTGAAAGTGGCATTAAACACCATAACCCTAACCAATTATATATTGGAGCATGAATGGAGGAAAAGGGAATCTAGATAATCGACAATAAACAATTACAAAAAAAAAGTTTCAATAACTACAAAAGACCTACCTCTAAAATCTGTCTTCCAAACAATCTAATTTGAGTATTTATCAAGCCTCTACTTTTGTAAATATATTTTTCTTCATAATTTCCAGTAAAACGTGTCTGTCAAAAACATATATAATAAAATGAAAAACAAAAAATACCACACAGTAAGGACATTTCTAAAAATAAAATACTAAAATCACAGAAAGAGGAAAAATCGATACCCCTCAACACACAAATAATACATGGCCGCTGACTTTCCTGACATTGTACAAGAACTTCAATAAAACATGGCAGTGAAAAGCTAGTTTCATGACCCCAATTTTGTAATTTTGCATTGAGAAAAACTACAAATACCAAAATTAAACACACCGACATACATGTATATATTTTATGTATGAGAAAATATTGACATTATTTCGCAAAGATAGAAAACATCCATTTTTTTCCTTTTAATTACAGTTTACAAAATCGCAAAATGTTGCACACATAGAAATAAACCATAATTAAAGGTTGTTTTGACAGAAAACATGTCTGTTCCCAACTCCCATCCCATCCCATTTTGATGTCAAAGAGGACAATGACTTCTTCAAAAATGGTTCAATAAAAATTTTGTATGGCTATAAGCAAGCATGCAAAGTTTGATGGAATTTCCTTTTTAAATGTCGGCATACAAATTTTATGACAGAAGGAAGGACGGACAAGACAAAAACAATATCTATGTCTCCCTCAGAAGGTGGGGAGACATAATTAAGTACAAACTGCAGACCTAGAAAGATTGATATTTTGTCATGTAATTAAATTGAACATTCAATGTACAAATGTACCAAACAATTACCAGATAATTCTTACCTGGAATATAAAATCTTTGAGAGATCCTCGGTGTGACAGTGGTTGTACCAGTACTATCAACTTCTGGTCTATTACAAAATCAATGTCTGTTATAGGAAATATGTAAGGATGCTGAAAAATCAAAAATATCTATGCTTTAAAATAAACAGTTAAACAGTAATGGTCTACAATTTAATAAGTAAACCATCGATATATTCTGAAAACAATAGTTGGTTTCCTTTTTTACCTAGAACTAGGTAGGTAGATTTTTCTTCTTAAAAAATTCAAAAAGACATATTTTGTAGTAAAACATGCTAAAACAAAAAGTCAAACAAAATTTATTTTTTATTTTTTTAAACCTAACAAAATTTGTTGGTTAGGGAGCTTTTGGTAGATCAGTCAACAAACAAGTTATTATAGATTGAAAACAAATTTGAAAAACATCAAAGAAACCAATGTTATATTTATACATTAGATATATATTCTTGCATATTAACTTCTTCAGCTGTGTTTTTGATAGGTCATGGGTCAAATCAAAAGCTATAAAAATGATATTTGCTGCTTCTTCGCAAAGCAAATCACTCAGCATTAAGAAGCAAGATCAAAGACTGGTTAGCTTTGAATTAGGATGTCAGAGTGAAGTGACATGTCTACCTTAGACTGTTGTTTCAGTGAGTTTTCACTATAAAAATCCAACTAAACGTGTTGGCCTAATAAAAAGCAGACATCATCATCATCATCATCGCATCGAAATGTAACTTGTTCCTACTATGATATAGCCGAACAAAAATGCTCATTTGGCATTAAACAACAATCACTCACTTCTTTGGAAAATGATAATCATTAAAATAAATCACCTCCAATAAAGAAGAGGGTATAAATCCAACAACCATGACCACTACAGCCCCCCCCCCCAATAAAGATTGTTGGCTTAACCTTGTTGTATGGTGCTTAACACCACTTTCAACCAAATTTCAGCTATACTGTGACGGTCAGTTTTATTGGTGGAGGAAACTGAAGTACCTGGAGAAAACCACTGACCTGCCGCAAGTCACTGACAAACTTTATTTCATAATGTTGTATCGAGTACACCTAGCCATGAGCAAGATTCAAACTCACGACAGCCCCTTTCCCGATAAAGAAGGTATCTATGTAAGTAATATACCTGGTACATTAATTAATATATTTACCTTTAAAATTGAAAATAAATCTTTCAATGTTCTCCTTGTAGATATTGAGAATGGTAAGAGTATATTAGAGTTAACTTGTGTTATTGTGAGAACATTTTCTTGATTGGTTAACCTGTCTTTGACCCGAAACCAATGTCGTCCTAATCTAGACCCTGAAACAAGAAAAAGTGTAATCTTGTTTCTATGAATCTTAATAAAACAAACATTAAATTTCTCGAAATATACTTACCTTAAGACAAAATTAGAGCTTCAGCTTTTTTTTCACTTAAATTCAATCTGGTTTGTCCAGTGAAAAACTCTAACTTACCAGTAAGTCTGAGATTTTTTCAAGAACAGAGAACCAGGATAATCATGTGGTCTTAATATGTCTGCTTAATAAATCATAAATGTAAATCTAATCTTATCATTCTGAAATTCCATGAGTAAAAAAGAAAGTTGTCCCAAATTCACTAAATATATGTGTGTAATGAGAGCAATTAAAAATTCTAAAATAGGTGGGTTAGGGTTATGGTGTTTCATGCCACTTTCAACAATATTTCATTTATATCATGGTGGTCAGTTTTTTTGGTGGAGGAAACTGGATCTAAAATAAGAATAAGATTAATTCTTGATCGCTAAGAGAGGGTTTATCTGTTCTGACTATAAACTCTTTTAATTTCAATGATTGATTGATTTTTGGTGTTTTAACGCCACTTTCAACAATATTTCAACTATATCATGGCGACCAGTTTTAGTGGTGGAGGAAGCCAGAGTACCCGGAGAGAACCACAGACCATGGGCAAGCAACTGGTAAACTTTATCACTTGCGGCTGCGAGTCGAGTGCACCCTTTTTTGTAATTTACAAAGCCGGTCGCGAACCCATGCCGTATTGGTGATAGGCTTGTATGAGTTGTTAGATCCAGCGACCTAACTCGTTGAACCACCCAGGCCCCCTTTAATTTCAAATTCCTGAAAAATGGTCTGCATTAAAAATAATTTTGTTCTTCAATAAAAATATAGATATCTAAGTTAGTGCACACGGCACATTTCTGGAATAACCCTCATTGGGTACACTCAAAGTCTAAAGATTGGGAAAGCCAAATAATTTTAAAATCTTCGGGAGCAGGGAGCAATAAAACTAAATCATATCATAAATGTAGTCTATAACATACCTATGTTTTCCATTCTGTGAACGGAGTCATACTGTGGATTAGATCTCATATAAAACTGACAACTCATCCATGCTTCATCTGAAACACATACATGTAATATTAATCAACATACCTACATGTAGGTACCAGTACTGTCTAGTCACAGACTTTCTTTGCACATCATTAATATTTCAATGGGATAAATAATATCCACAATTTTCGGTTTGCGGTATATTGAGTATGGAGACAGCAAAAGTCTCAAAATGCAGCAAATGTCTCTGCATACTGCTCAACTATGGAACCAAAAATACATATGTTCCGAGAATCCTGTTTCAGGGTGGCCCTGTAATTTTCTGCTTGTTTCTGGTAAAAATGCTGTCTTTGTTTAGAATAATTAATTTCTATTTGTCAATCTATTCCATCAAGGAACACGTCAATTTCACGACTTTATTCAGGAAAGTTTCAGAAACTGACATTTTCTTTTCAATACGATTACCATGATTCCAAGGAAATAAATACATTGTACTAATACATGTGCACGCTTTAATTTATGTTATATTAAGATGACTGTTTATAACGTTGTTTGTTTGATAACTGTTATGCTTGGTTTATGTGTGATTTCCAGGCAGAACATTTCGTACAGATGTCTACAATATTTGATATTGAAATAAAGATGCACTGTTTTAACATTATGATGAATGAATAAGTTTTTATTATATAAAGTGGGCTCTAAACTTAGATCCACATTATCATCAACATCTGCACTAAATATTCTGTTCTTGAACTAATATTTTATGTAACACAAAATAAATATGACAAATATTATATTTTGTATTTTGTCTGCTAATTCTTTGGGACCAAAAAAGCTTAGGGGCATATTTTTATGAGGTGTACTTGACCTGAATGATCTATTGCAAAGACAAAGTGGCAGAGTTGGATTATACCAAAAGGATAATCAGACAACACAATGGCCAAAGAAAGGAAAAAGGACAAACAACGATCTACAAAACACTACACAGAAAATTAAAGATCGAGCAACACGAAGCTGGTATTCACTTATCAAAATATGCTATCCCTCCCTAACATCTAACAAGAGCCCGAAAAGAGGTCATATCTGACTACATGTATATGGTATATACAAGTACAAATATGATTAACAGTGTTTTTGTGCCTATTCGATTGACAATCCTCTAACAGAGTTGTTGTGCCTATTTTATTGACAATCCCCTAACAGTGTTTTTGTGCCTAATTGATTGACAATCCTCTAACGGTGTTTTTGTGCCTATTTGATTGACAATCCTCTAACTGCGTTTTTGTGCCTATTTGATTACAAACTTCTAACTGTGTTTTTGTGCCTATTTCATTGACAAACCTCTAAAAGTGATGTTGTGCCTATTTTATTAACAAACCTCTTAAGACATTCTCCTGTTCAGTTTTCTCCAGTCTTATTTTCTGAGGTAAAGATAGCTCATTTCTCAAGGCTGTATAGTCATATCGAGTACAGTTCCTGTAAAATAAATAAATTTATGAGTATTACTCAATAAATACAAATTATGCAACTAATATATTACCGTAAACTTCTGTGTATAGTATGCAATTTAGGATATGCCTTACTTATTCTTGACTTTTAAATAACCTTATTGATGTAATAGTATACATGTACAAGTTTTCTCAAATATCTCTGGGGGCCATCATCATCGCACGGTAGTTGGATTTACAACTACATGTGTAATCAGTGCCAATCACCACTAACGTTGTGAGTTTGAATCCTGCTCATGGTGAGGAATACTTGATACAACATTATGTGATAAAGTTTGCCAGCTACATGTACTTGTGACAAGTCAGTGGTTTTCTCCAGGTACTCTGGTTTCCTCCACCAATAAAACTGACATATTGTTGAAAGTGGCATTAAACACCACAACCCTAATCCTAAAATATTTCTGTGAGAGAAAATGTAGCATTATACAAAATTAAATGTACAGATCTGACTGTTTAAATAAGGAACGACTGAATAAAAAATACAAAGTTAATTGTTATGTTCTTAATGTATACATGTACATTGTATACCAAAGCAAGTTTATTAATACTGGATTCCAATCTGATTAAAATCATATTCTCATCTTGCTCCCCGTTTTCTGATATGTCGCTGCGTGAGAATCTGACGGAACACCACAGACATCCTCGTGTCAGTGACCTAGGGTCAATGAGTGAATTGAAAAATCAGATTGCCATAATTACTTTCAAGATCCTGAAAGTGGCAATCTGATTGGTCTATTCACTCATTGACCTGATGTCACTGACACGAGGATGTCTACGGCATTTCGACAGATTCTCACGCAGCGACATATCTGAAAACGGGAGCAAGATGAGAATATGATTTTAATCAGATTGATTGGATTCTAGGGTTTAGAAGCTACATGTACAATCAAACCTATATTATAAGGTCATATTTGGGACAAAGAAAAAGTTATGACAGGTGACCTCTTAAAAGAGGTTCAATGCATATAAAATTTTCTATGACAGGACAAGGATGACCTTTTAATACAGGTGCCTGCTTAATAGAGGTGATCACATGGGCAGGTTTAATTGTACACAGGTACAGTGTATTTCATTTATGAATATTGCAACTTAATATTTGTGGGTATTAATCTTGCTGAGATTTCACTCTCAGAAGATACATCATTCCTACAGTTTCTGTCTATATGACCTAAACATTTTATAGTATAAGATTCAAATATGAAAAGTAAACTGAGAAACCTGATCATGGACAAAAGTTTTAGACAGACGAGCAAAAAATGGTGACAACGTATCTTATTGTAAACTATGACTACTTAATAATAAGATGGTGAAGTAATTAGAATGTAGATATACACTAAAACAAAGTGTGCTTCTGGAATAACCTTCATCAGGTAAGCTGACAACAGATTGGAAATTAGCCAAATAATTTAATTCAGAAGTCTTTCCGAGCAAGTAAACCAAAGGGCCTAAATAAGATATCTAAAATTGGCTAATGGTTACCTATGTCTGAAGGACATTCAAAGAAGGTTGAATAATTTATTTACTTACCTGCATTTGGTACAGATGAGATATATAATAAAGACAAGAAGAATCAACAACAAAATTCCAGCAATTACAGGAATCTAAAAAAAACATCATATTTATATTAAAGCCCTGTTAACATAAATCTGAGTGAGTGACTGTTGATTAATGCCAACTCAGCAATTTTTCAGCTATATTATGGTGAGAACAAGTTAATTTGCATTGGGATGATGAGGTCTGCTTAGTTCTAGACCAACATGCTGATTTGGATTTTTATAGTGCTAGCTCACTGAAACAACATTCCGTAAGTAGATATGTAGCTTCACTCATTCACATTATTTTCTGATTCCGGACCAGTATTTGCTCTTACTCCTTAATGGTGTGTGCTTAATGGAAAACCAACAAATACCAATTTTATGGTCTTTGGTTTGCCCCGACCAGGGCTGTAACAAACGATCTATCGCACTCGAGGCGAGCACGCTAACCATTACACAACTGATGTGGTTGTGTTCACATACTGAAAAGTTGCATATATAAAATTATGCATATTTGTACATATGTGCAAAATTATATTAAAAGTTGCATATGTATGGATATATGTGCAAATATGCATCCACATTACATGTGTAAATGTAAATTTGCTATTCGTTCACACCGGTTTTCAGATGGAAGAACTGTGCCAATATTACAAAAACATAGTGATCTCATATGCAGAAGAACTGCAACTGATCTATCAAGTGGCACAAAATGGCTTCCAATATCATAAGTACACTCAGTGACCTGACACCTCCTGACTGTCATCCGATTACAATTATGCACATCATGTTTCACTTTCATTTTTATAAATACCCTTTTGGCTTTATCTTAATATTGAAAATAGGGAGTCCCAACAACACTAAAGGTCGATGGCAAGCTATTTTTTCTGATATGCGGTGAAGAATGGAAGAATGGGGAAATCAACACTGTTGTGGGTTGTATGGAGTTCTCAGTTGAAAAGGGGGCCGGGTAGCGCTCACAGGTGGTAGCGCTGCAGTAATTTCAAAACTATAAATGTAATTAATATTTCAACCATGTGTAGCGTAAAATAAAACCCTTGACTCACGTATATATGATCCTGGATAAATTTTTCAAATGTCATTTCTTATTTTTATCAACTTCATCATTCAGCAGCGTAAACCTGAAAATATCATGGAAATCATATGATTCTACCATTCGACGCATCTCTAGACTTATCTATAAAACGAAAGATAACTCTAAGTGAAACAGTTTGATGTAGGACTACTATATAAATCCTTGGTTTATCTAATTTCTTTTTTATTAAAAAAATAATATTTAAGATTTTCGTTTGTTTTAATTCGCTAAAATTAGAGACTTTTTAATTTTCAGAGTACATAGAGAAGTCTACATCAAATCTATAATTACAGTTGTGAAAACAGTCTACTAAATATAGTTTTCAGGACATGTGTTAATATATTCACATTTTATATTTAATCAAGGATTTGTATAGTAGTCAGAGGCGGATTTAGAGGGGGGCGTGCGGGGCGTGCGCCCCCCCCCCCTAAAATTCGCAAAGCATATGTTATACAACGTTAATTAAGCAGTTCAACAAACAACTTTTTGTAACTTCAAGATAAAAAGCTTGTGTTATTTTGACCGCAATGAATCCCTATTATTGCTGTGGCAGTAATCTTATCTGAAACTCTTCAAAAGTCAAAATGAATAGTAATGATATTAGGAGTAAATTTGGGATATCATTTTAAAAAGCTCTAGATCTACCCATTGATAAATGATCAGTATACTGTCCGTCCGGATGAAGCTTTTCGTTTCGTCGTTGGTTCATTCATTGAAAACGTATGATTCGTTCTTGTTTATACACAAAAAAGGTGAATATATTAACATTAACAGGGGCGGATTCAAGGGGAGCGCACCCCCCCCCCTTCCCCTAAAATTGGAAAAAATAAGATTGTTTTGCTTAAAATCGTGATTTTACACACGAAGTACCCCCAAAAAATGTTCGCGCCTCACTCCGCTCGGCGCCATTATTATGAATGCACCCCCTAACTGGAAATCCTGGATCCGCCCCTGATTAATGCTGCATGAAACGATTCTGATCATCTAATTTAGTTACGTTAGCTAATCAGAAATCAACAACAATTTCATGTATTGACAATTTCCGCTTTTGTTTGTCTATAAACAAGAGCGATCGAATCATACGTTTTCAATGAATGAATCAAACGACGAAAAGAACAGCTCCATCTGGACGAGCAGTACTAACTAGAACCACCCGAAAGGACAAGCACCGAAAGTACAGACCAATTAGTGAAATGAGGAATGCTTTAAAACTAAACCAATAGTTCTTTGAAGAGTTAAAATATCGTGATCGTTCAGTCATGAGTTGAACAATTCGCATCACGGTTGTTAAAAAAAGTTTTACTTTAGGTTCTTATAATCTGACAAAAACATACTGTCAACAATTATCCGACAAAATTAAGACTCAAAGTCAAGTTTTTTTGGTCTGATAAAAATGGTGTGGTTGATTCAAAATTGTCGTTCAAATAAATGTCTAATTCCTTAAACCCCCCAGAGCTTCTGGGGGGCTTCGCCGCCGGGGCCCCTTACCAAGGCTCTGCCCTGGACCGCCGGGGACCTTAACCTGTCCCCAGAACCATCGTCTACTCACGCCCCCCCTAACCACAAATCCTGGATCCGCCCCTGGTAGTATAGTACTATACAAATCCTGGATTCAATTTATATCTAATTTCAATTTTATTAATTTTATAATAATTCATTTTTTTAAATCTTTTTTCTATAAAATATAAGTGAACAAATAAAAATGTATGTAGTTAATGACATCACTTTTACAGATGGAAATGTATTGCAAGAGAATACACTCCAACTTGTAGATTATCCATTGCATAGTTTCATTAACACGGTCCCTGACATATAAAAAATTGTACATGTAAATATGGCCCAATTGGATTTCGTTTATTGCCAACAATAAAATAGACATTGGGGCAACTGATATATTTTCATAACGGTAATAGGCGCAAATGGATTCTGGCCGTATATATATGTACGTAGAAACGCTAGCTTCCAAGATAATTATAAGACAAGAAGAATTACACAAAATACACAGAGCTAATGATTTATAACATAGATCCATACACAGTAGAGGTAATACTGAGAATTATCAGTCTCTTCCTTGATGATTTTTTGATGTTCTAAGTTTATTCTGTATTGATCAATGGTTACCACGTGGATGAAGCCAATCAGTACTTACGTTGTATACTGTTATAAAACTTTTGACGTAAATTTGATTTAAGAATGGATACGTCTAGACCTACCGATAGCAGAAGAGGCCATGTAAATTATGGATTTATGGAATGATATATATATATATATGAACAAATTAAAATGAATTGATTCCTCAACTTAGTTGTTTTTTTCTCAATCAGTATCTTATGAGTTTTGAACTTTTCGAGCATAGTGATCCACCATTTACTATATATACTCCCAAGCAGTACCAGATCAGACATGGGCTTTATGGGCTACAGTACAAGGGCTTCCCCGAGCTGAGGACCTCCAGAGATTAAGTGGAATAAGTTACTTTATTTGTAAATTTAGAATGAAAGTATTTAAGTATGTTGAATTATCGATCTCTTTTAACGGGTCTCAATTAACATACAAATGTACTGTATAATACACTGGATTTTTTCTTTTGCACTGGCAATCTCAGAGTCCGAAATTCGTGTTTTTGTATATTATCACTGGGGACTCACAGTGTCACCTACCGTGTTTATAAGAAATTATGCTCATGCATCTAGTAACTTGAATGCCGACCTTTTTAGGACCCATGTTGTGTCTGTGGTTGGGTAATAAAGGATGCGATTCCATTTTTTCTAGAGTGTTGTTTATATGTTGAAGCTCGTGAACAGTTGACAAATAATCTGCAATTTCTTGACAGTTTACATATTGAAACTTTACTATTTGGCGATAATAGCCTATCTGTGGAACAAAATGCACAAATATTCAAATCAGAGCATTTGTACATCAAACAAACGAAACGTTTTAACCCACAGTGATCACACTACATATATTGAAATAGCTATTTTCTTTTGTGAACATGTGAACCATTTGTCTCCATTGACGACCCCCCTCCCCCCACGAATATGACAATTCTGTACTGTTACTTTTAAGATATAACTCAATATATTATATAAATTCAAAAATCTTTTTTTTCTCAATGTTGTTATAAAATGTAATTGTTATCAATACGTTATTACTTGTTGGTGCATGGAATATATAATTGCATGTAAATATATGGAGAGGACCTTTGTAAGTTGGAAAAAATGCAACATCGTACAAAATAAGTTTAATCTAAATACTCATGCACATACATGTATCTGGTTTTTTTTTTTTGATTTGTTGTTTTTTTAATGTATTTTGACCATGTGTATTATGATATTGAATTGAGTCCAGAAGCTTTGCATTGCACGCATCCTTTTTCGATTCATTTTTTTTTAAACTTTCTATGTACACAATTATTTTCAATAATTTTTAAAATCATTTCTTCCCTTTTTCCCTCTTTATTTAATGTGTTCGTGTCCATACCAATACAATCTTATGGCAACAACAGCTTGCATGTCCCGGTCCTCTACTCTTATAAGTTTTATAGAAAATTACGTTAAAAAGGAAATTCAATTCTATGCCACAAGCGCCTGTGGTTAAAGTTACTGCATGTGATCATTAACATGCAAGGAAGGAGTGTGGCAAGGGAGAACAAATTACGTAACATGTAGGTCAAACAAATCCACAAACATCACTATATAGGAGGGAGTTCCTGTCCCCACAAACAGAAACTGGGGTCCGTTTTATAGAACCATTACATGCTATTTTCTCTTTGGGGGGATATTATCATATCTGACCGAATGTGAACTACAAATAACCAATGGTTATAGTTATACAAGTTTATTGGGTTGCTGATTGATTCTTATATCAATATCAATTTCTAACGTAATATATATAATTTACACTGACACCTAAAACATTGACATCTTATCTACAGAGAGTCCATTACTGGCTAACTCACATTGGCATTGTCAACAGTGACATCTTACACAGAAACAATCTCCTATTTGTTAACAAAATTTAATTTACATCGACTTAATTCCATTTCAATAAAACAGTTAACATGTAGACCCACTCCAGATAAATTGAAATCTAAAAAATCAATATGAGATTGTGCTTAATGCAAATTATACAGTTCTAGTAATCAATGTCTGATTTTACCATAGTATATTCAATTGTTCCACATTCCACAGAGCATACTAGTAACGTAATCATTTCTATTGATAATTTTTGCACCACCTCCCCCCTCCCCTTCCATCAACCAACAAAAATAAATCAAAGCAAATATCATCAGTGAGTGAGAGAGTTATTGATGCTTAACGACAATAAACAAAAATCACTCACTCACTCACTGATAATTTTTACTTTAGTTTATTTTTGTTGGTGTAAAAGGGGAGGGGGAGGGTTTAGTCATCGACAGCCAAGGTTTGAATCTTTTATCAGTTCTTATACTTGTGATTTACATACAAATAAAAATCAAAGAAAGCTACGATGTGCTCATATATAAAAATATATAGCACACTCCCCCCNCCCTCCCCCACCCCCCACATTAAGAAAAGTTCAACAAACAGACCCAAAAAAAGGGGGAGGGTGTTTTCAGTCGACCATACATAAATCATTGGTGATATACACGATTTGCTATAAGACATCTAGATCAATACGACAATATTGGTAACTTTGGCAATATTTTCCCCGTATATCAAGCCACAGCTGATTTTATAACTGCTACTCGTCAGAAGATGAATACTTCAATCGCTTCAGTTATTTTTAGCAGAAAATAAGCTGCTGATGTTAACTTGTTTAACTTGAGGCATTCTACGGAATATTCTCTCATATTTAGGACGCCATGCAAACTTAAACTGTAAGTAATATTGACTATTCATTTGGGATGTGTATAACTGGTATGTTTGTTTACAGTCAAATATTGTTATGTATTGTAATATTGTTCGATTTTAAGATAAGGTTTCAATTTTTCCATTTTGAACGTCGAGACAAGATATAACCCTAGCAAATATGATTATTTTCGGAGAGTTCGACACCTGTTTAGAATTCATTAATTAACATTTGTAAACTTAAAAATGTTTACTTACATTCTACAAATTCAGCTTTTCTATTTTTTTTTTTTTTTTTTTAAGGGGGATATAGTTTTGTCCCCTCTCTTTTTTCAAAGTTGGAGACAAATGTCAACTTGCACCCCCCCCTTTTTTTTTCCACGGCTTCTACGCCTCCGTGGAACTTTAAAATATAATTTTAATGGAGAAAATTAGTCTCCATAAAAGCTGGTTTTAACATTTTTTAAATCAGATTTAAGTTGGTTTAGTATACGTATAGTACTATAAAATAGGTTTTATAGTTTCCAAATGCCACGGATAAATTCTCTTGATAGATTTAAGTACCACATGAATCCATCATGAAAAATTGTATTCTTCACAATATTTTATACACACGTGAAAAGAAGATGACTCATATTAGACAAATATTAAATAAAACAAATTATAGACCGATGATTAACATCGAGTAACAAAGCTAGAAATTCAAACCTGACACATCTAAACGGGTAAAATCCTTGATAAATCTTATTCGTAAAGGCTACAACCTAACAACTATAGCTCACTCGTTGAGACTTTGTTAAAATATAGACACAATGCCACATTTATATATAAACTTGGCAGGCTGAAGCCTACGGCATCAAAATCAAGGGACCTCGACCAAGGGGTACAATATTTTCAACAGTCTTTAGATTTTCATACATTATACTGTCATAACGCACTGTATGCCCTTCAGTCATTTTCTTTTCACAGTTGCACTCTATTTCAGAATATTGCAGAATTGTAAACATTTGTCATCATCCTCGTCTTTATTCAAATTGATTACACACTCTTCCACCCTCCTCTAGTCTAGGTATGGCATTGGAAGGGGACTAGCGATATAGCACAGGGCCTCACTTCATCTATTAACCTGACACTGTAATAGCCTGTTGGTACAACTATAGTAGCTACCAACTAGTTATTAGTGTATAAGATTTATATTTCATTCCTTATTGTATTACTATTTAATGTTCAATACTTGATTCCATATTTATTCTGGTCTCCCACGGAGACTATTAATTTCTGTGGATGTTCATGATTAACTGATATTTAATCTGTAAGAAGTATCGGCTATGGTTTGTCCAAAAAGTAACATTTGGTCTTTAATCAACAGATTTTACCTCCATATAACTAGTAGTCAGTAAACTACGAACATTCACTGACCCTGCTATTGTCCAGGTTTTTATTGTCATTCTTTTTTGGTGATAGTGTGTGGTCTTTTAAATGGAAGCGAACATGTGCAGGTTTATCGTTTACTTATATGTCTATTGCCGTTAGATATACAGTTATCAAGAGGGGAGAGTTGGATTCCCAATACCCGGCTTAACACTGCCACAAGTTTTGCCTGTCCCAATCCAGGATTTGTATTTCCGACTTCATAAGTTGTGGTTGCCTTTTTAGTGTTCAGTGTGTGAAGGTGAGAGTTGATTGTTTGTTTTGTTGATATGTATGGCATTATTGACCATCGATCACTGTTTAAACTTACTTTTCATAACTTAATTGCCAGACCGAGAATTACTGTACGCCACAGAAAAAGTCGATGATTTAAGTATTGTGATTCATTAGCAATAATAATATTTACACGATGAATCTCATAATTTTCCAGTTTTGTTACCATTGTTTATAAGAATAAGTTGAACACTACATGCACTGCTTTCCACATAAGCAAATCTTCATTTTGTTTCAATGCTGGTTTTAGATTATTTGCATCTTTCCATTAATGAATGTAGTTTAAAATTTGATATTATTTTTTAATAGACATTGCTCAATATATGAGATAATAATTATATAAAGCATTCAAACTCAGTTTTTATTAAAAAAAAAAAAAGGAAAGCAATACTGTTTATGTACCTATATATAGAACGAACATTATATTTTGTGATTTGCTTGCACATTATAGGCTAAGGTTACACCTCACACGTGCCACATCTCCCCCACCAGCCACTTGAAAATCAGTGAAATCTTGTTTCACGATTGGTGGTACTAAATGTATGCAACGGTATGCGTACGGTTACGAACACTAAAATAACCCCTTTGAAAATCTTAAGCTTTTAAGGGATATCATTGGGTGATGTCAGCCATAAAGTGATGCTCATGCGATTCGTGTTAACGTAGAGGCATCCATTTTATTTTATATTTGACTTTCGAGATGGTTTTGAAACCAGTGTGTTTTGTTTTGTTGATGTCTTAGTTTTATTTTGTTTTGCTTTGTTTTGTCTGTTTGATCCCTTTTCTTTTTTTGGAGGGGGGGGTGCTTCGTGTTTTTTTTTTTGTTTTTTTTTTATTTATTTGTTAGACCTCTAGTCAAAGTAATGAATCACAACTAATTATTGATAACAGATCTATAGATGAAGTTTTAGCTTTATGACAATTTTACAATTAATTAACTGCTGTATTCATTTACAAGCTGAAAATATGCTTTGATACTACGATACACCCTGTTTTTACACACTGAAACCAGGTTTTATAAAGTAAACTGCTGATATTCTATTTAAAGTTATCAAAGATATTCCTCAATTATGATTCAACAAAATCAGCAATCAACATTTTTTCTTCAACAAAATCTATTTTCTAATATACAGAAATAGGAACCATCGTAACTGGTTTCTCTCACACTTTTATCGACTGTTATCTACTACACTCGTATAACAAGAACGACAGATGAATCATTAAAGTTTTACAAAAATTAAATCGACATATTTTAACTGGCAGTGCATGTGTTGGCATTTTATAATCATTTGCTTTTAAACGATGCAGAATTATTGCATTCAATATTTTGTGCCAAGTCTTCGCAATCTAAGGCTACACATTTTTAGAGATGCTGAGATAATTCTGCTAAGTACATTTGTTTATAATGGTGATTTAATCTCTGTGGATTTAATAGAAGATGCCTTCCATGAGAGAGTCAGATATTGTACAAATGGAATTTTATATGCAACATTGATAGAACTGTTTATATTAAATGCAGTTAACTTGTTTGGTTTGTACGTTGATATCATCATGTTATCTGCAAAATACTGCACAGCAATAAACATTTCTGTATAATTCTTAATAACAGCAGACAAAAAGGAAAATTTTAGATGATTTCGTGGTGTAAGCCAAAGGTTAGAAGGTTATATATCACGAACCATGTGCCATAAGCCTTCAAATCTGTGAAAATACTTATAGGAAGAAAAGAAATGCCAAATAGAAGCCGTAATTCAAAGGACAGACAGTGCAATGGCCAAACGAAAAATAAGAGGTAATAAGTCGGCAAACAGGAAGTAGGAATCTGACGAGTCCAAAAACGCTTCCCACAATATGGCATACCTATATGAAGCTTGTGACCAAATATAAGATTTCTGCCATCAATATTTGCTGAGAAAAATGCGACGAAAAATATCTTGGGAAGGACGGAAGGACGGAAGGATGGGCAGAGGTAAAACAGTATATCCCCCTCCGGTGGAACGGGGGTATAAAAATACAAACAATGGTCCACAATACAGTTCGTGCTCCACTGGCTTAACTAGTGACACGAAAATACTTAATATATACGAGAATACTAATATAATCTATGCCACAAACCCTCTGCCAAGACCCTTATTCTGTGAAAATATTAATAGGAAGAGGAGAACAGTTAAACAATACACATGAATCAGAAACCGTAAATCAAATGAAAAACACCACAATGGGCAAGTGAAAAACACTACAATGGGCAAATGAAAAACACTACAATGGGCAAATGAAAAACACTACAATGGGCAAATGAAAAACACTACAATGGGCAAATGAAAAACACTACAATGGGCAAATGAAAAACACTACAATGGGCAAATGAAAAACACTACAATGGGCAAATGAAAAACACTACAATGGGCAAATGAAAAATACGGCACAAAATGACAAACAATGGTTCACAAAGCACTAAACAATCACTGCTTCACAAGTGACACAAAAATGGTTAAATGCTAATATAATATATGTCACGAATCATTCTACCAAAATTCTTATTTGTAAGAATATGAACAGCATACATGTCACTAAACCTTCTTAAAGCTTTCTCTGTAAGAATATTGACATCATAATGTGTCATAGACTTTAAATGACAAAACACTTAAAGTAATATGAAACGAGTTTTTTTGTGAAATAAACAGCTTCAAAAATAGTCTTGATATGTTTACATTCCCTAAAAACTAAACCATTCGTGCATGTTTGAGGACGAAAATCGCGATCATCTGTGATTAAGAACAGAAAATCATTCCATCTCGTACGTGTTTTTTCAAGACAATGGCGGATAATGCACCGTTCCGATGATTGCCGATCATGAAATTTCATCACCAACGTAAACAACGATGGATGCCGAGGTGAGCATATGTATCATTCTGGTTTTGAAAGAAGTTAAATTTCTTGCATTTTTTGCCTTGCAAAGAAATTCTTTCATGTATGTTTTATTCTTAATCGTGGATTGAATGGAAAATAATGGAATGTAAATCGAAACGAAAATGATGTTACCTGTCAAGACTCTTGGCCACTTCAGAGTTCGTTTTCAGACGAAGAGCGGTTTTTATTTCCATCCAACGATCATATTCATCTCCAATATATATTCTGTTTTTGTTTAACTTAGCATTCGCTGCTTTCTTGTTTCTTTTTCTGGCAGAATCGTTCAATTTACGCTTCGGACCTGGCTTCAATCACAGGAATCGGAAATTTTATCAATATGATGAGAAATACGTCATATGGGTAGTGAAGTTTCACGAACGTAGTGACTGGGTAGTGAAGTTTCACGAACGTAGTGACTCACTACGTTCGTGAAACTTCACTACCCATATGACGTATTTCTCATCATATTGATAAAATTTCCGATTCCTGTGCTTCAATTTCTTTGCCTCCGACATTTTCTTCATCAACGCTATAACGGAGCATGCGCACAATCTCTACCGAATGAGTTCAAATCTGAGGTCAATAGCATATGATTTGCATTATTGTCCGGGTAGCAAGAATTATCGAAGACATAATAAAATGACGTTTTCTCCTGAATTATACATCGTAGCTCTCAAAAAGTGAATGGTTTAGTTCTTTATATATTTAATCTTTACATATATCAGATTTTTTTGAGAAAACTGAAAATAATGATTTTGGCATTTCATATTACTTTAAGATCATATATGACACGAACTCTTTACCCAAGACCTTTTCATATTAGATTACTAACAATACATTTTGTATATAAATCACAAATCATTTGCTCAAACTTTTTAAAACATGTTAGAATACTAACATCATATAATTCACGAATCATTTGCTCAACCCTTCATGAATACGAGTCACGAACTCTTTGCATAAAAGTATTCCCATGAGAATAGGAATAGCATTTAATGTCACGAATGCTTTCTCCGAGAGGCTTACCTGCGAGAATACTAACAGCATATACAGTGCCAGATTTAGGACAGGACGAAGGAAGTAGACCCGGATTTGACTACACAGACAGTCAGGCATACATGCTCAGGAAATTTAGGAATAGTTAAAATATTACGTTATTAGGTCAGACATGTACAGTACGAATTTATTTTGGCAGGGAGATGGGCCCCCAGGCCAACGGGGTCTTGTGCTTGTCACAACCATTACATTTGAATAAAAACATTTCTTAATATGGGAGAATGATAACAGCATACACCTCACGAATATTTTACAAAGTGCTCTTAACTGTGAGAATGATAATAGCCCACATGTCACGAACTCATTTTAATGTACTTACATGATATAAGTAGAATAATGCCTTCAAGTGCTTGATTTGTATGAGGCTGGGAAGCATGGAAACCTTTTTAGAGATGCCAAGATGATTACCTTTGAATTACAGTGGTGATATACGAGGTATATGGTTTCCACGCTGCTGCTTATCCTTTTTGGTTTTTCAGTGTTGTCTTGTGTTTTTGCTTTTTGTTTTGTTTGCCTTAAGGGCACGGGTGGCTCAATGAGTTAGGTAGTTGGATCACCTCACAACTCATACCAGCGGCGTGGGTTCGCGCCCGGCTTTGTAAATTAAAAAAAAAAGGTGCACTTGACTCGCCTCCGCAAGTGATAAAGTTTACCAGTTGCTTGCCCATGGTCAGTGGTTCTCTCCGGGTACTCCGGCTTCTTCCACCACTAAAACTGGTCGCCATGATATAGTGAAATATTGCTGAAAGTGGCGTTTAAACACAAAAAAGAAAAAAAGAAAATAATTTTGTTTGTCTTCGTCCTATGTTTTGTGTACCTAATGTTGCATTGTCTCTGGTGTGTCCATTCTTGATTGTCCCTTCGGTTTTCTCCAGCGTTTTTTTACAATGTTATTTGAATATAAAGAGCATATATATTAAAACATACATGTCACGATTCCTTCTATACCAAGACCATCTACGAGAATACAAATGGTATAAAAATGATACATTACGAACCCATTACAACTAAAGTTTTAATTTGTGATAATACTTCGAGCATATACTAGTATGTCACAAGCCCTTGACCAAAAGCTTAACCTGCAATACTACTAGCTGCACATGAGTCACAAACCCTTGACCAAGAAACTCAACCTTTGAGAAAATTATCTGTTTCCGACCTTTGAAATAAAACACAAAATGTTCTTACATGTGATATAAATAAAGACTGGTATGGTATTGGAAAATTGACGTTACTCAAAAGTAGATTTTGTACGAATTGGAAGAGAAGGAAAGATGAATTAGCTCGGTGACGTTACTCAAAAGTAGATTTTGTACGAATTGGAAGAGAAGGAAAGATGACTTAGCTCGGTGACGTTACTCAAAAGTAGATTTTGCACGAATTGGAAGAGAAGGAAAGATGAATTAACTCGGTGACGTTACTCGAAAGTAGACTTTGTACGAATTGGAAGAGAATGAAAGATGAATTAGCTCGGTGACGTTACTCGAAAGTAGATTTTGTACGAATTGGAAGAGAATGAAAGATGAATTAGCTCGGTGACGTTACTCGAAAGTAGATTTTGTACGAATTGGAAGAGAAGGAAAGATGAAGTAGCTCCGTGGCGTTACTCAAAAGTAGATTTTGTACGAATTGGAAGAGAAGTAACAATGATTTATTTGAGTTATTGGGATTATTAATTAAGATTGAATGCATTCTTTTGAAGTTTCATTGGGGTATGAAAGCGTTGACCGAAGTACATTTTCAATGAAGCGCGGTAGTTCGATCAACGCTTTCATACCACAATGAAACTTCAAAAGAATGCATTCAATTCTAATAATTATATTTAAATCACACCAAAATTTAATATAGTTGAATTTTTCGTTGTGAATTTTATTTGTGTTAGATTATTTGCTGTTGGAAATTACTACGCCATTGATTGTTTACATCTGACGTCGTCATGGAGGCACGTGCAAGTTCGGGTTTGAGTCAAGTTCATTTGGATGTGAAACATCTCTTTTGTAATCATGTGACCACTTCATAACCAATCATATTGTAACAGTTCAATGAAAAACGGAAGTAATGTAATTATTGGAGAATATACAAATATTTTGACTATACTCATTTTGAACACTCTATTACTATAGTATGTATGTTTATGTTTTCGTCATTTCTATGGTAACATGTGATCTTTTTGTTAATGTGTTTTGTGCAGGTTGTTTAATCAGTTGTTTATAAATATAATTATGAAGACTGGAAATATCGTTATAAAGGTGAAAGGGTTAAAATCTGATAACATGGTTTAATACCTATGCAGTTTATATATTTACCAAGCCGTCAGTTCTATCGTCGCAGCCATTTCTGCTTTGATTGGTTAGTTGGTTTTATGGTGTTTAACGCTACTTTCAACAATATTTCAGTTATATTGTGACGGTCAGTTTTATTGGTGGAGGAAACCCGAATGCCCAAAGAAAGCCACAGACTTGCCACAAGTCACTGACAAACTTTATCACATATAATGTTATACACTTTTCTGCTTTTTGATGTTCAATAAAAACGAAGTTATTTACTTTTGTGGGCACGTTTCTAGAGTTACCTTCTGCAAGTCAGTACGCCCATAGTCAAATGACTAGAAAAACAAATAATCTTACTGTGAGCAAATAAACCAAAGAACTTAAACAGGATAGCCAAAATAGGATATAGTAATAACAACAAAGATATCAAGCTTAGTGCCCACGTCGCTTTTCTGGAATAATCTTCATAGTCAACAGACCAATATCACCATATGAGTTTCATAGTGTTAACCATGACTGTTGAACTTCCCTTATTTTACTAAAATAATGTACATGTAATTATAGTCGTGTCATTTATTATGATATTCATTTGTGCAAGGGTTGGAAATATATGTAAATGAAAGGTTCACCGAGCAGCTCTAGTTTCGTGCCAAATACAAATAAATTTCATGTCTTAAAGATATTTGACCAATATTCTATTTATATTGTAAATTGACCGTGCGTGTTATGACTTAATCCATATGGTGGCCCCAGTAGTGATGGAGTGAATATTGATACTTCTACAAATCATATTAGAATCAAGTTTGCATGTTTTCCTCTACAAAGTCAAACAAAAATAATCTCTAATTAGACTGAAAATAAATTATCTTGATTTTTCAGAGGTCAGTACTCCCTGCCCCTTTTTCTGGCTTACTTTTCTTGGAGTGTCGTTTTAATATTTAATGTACGTGTATTTTCATTCTTTTTTTTATGGAGAATACAAACTTTCGCCCTAGTACATATATACCTAGAAAGAATAAATGAAAGAAGACGGCATCAATAATTAAAACACATTGATTTTATTTTCTATTTTTTTCAAACAACATACGTAAATATAGCCACAATACTGGTTGTCTAAAGTTAGAACATGATACAACAAACCTTCAATAATGTTTTTACTAATTAAACAGACGAGTATTCCACAGGGTTAACAATTATTACACAGCTAGTACTACCATTTTAATTGACAAAACAGAAGAGATATTCTTCCTCTAGCAATATAGGCAGATTGTCTGCAGCTCTATATCCATTCAAGATGAGACGCAGATTTTTTAAGGTAAAAAAGTTACTTTTTCTCTTGTTTTTGTTATTATTATCTTAATAATAATACAATGTAAAATTATAATTTATCGATTATCTGTTAATAAATCAAATGGTACAACCTTTTTTTTCCTCAGTAAAATAAATAGATTCTAGATGCTTCGGTTTGAATCGTGCTTTAATATTTTGTGAAGAAACTCATTAAACAATGGGCTTGGATATTTTCGTTTTTTTATTCAATATTCCAGAATATAATGGTTTCTATGCCATTGAACAGCATTTCATCAAAATATCGTTTTATTTTGAAAGTTTTAATAATGGTGGTAAATAAGATGCGTGTGCATATAAAATAATCATAATCTCCAAACAAACAAAAAAGTTGTTGGAGTAGTTTTTGCTATTGTTTATAATATGTTTGACAAGCTGTTGATCTATTGCTCAACAGTGTCCATAAAAATTAAAAGAACATAAAATATTTCGCTTCAGTGAAGGTCATATGTTGATCCTTAAAATACTGTTAAAGGATATATACAACAATCATAATAGTTTTCATTCTCGTGTTTTATACCCCGCCGATATGCTGTCGAAAGCGTTGTTTTTACCAAGATAGCTGTGTTTCCCTGCACAATCGTCATGCTTTAATTTCCATTCAGTAACCTAAGTATCCGTTAAGTAAATCATTTGAAACGTATACACAAGGTCAGTGATCACAAAAAAAGGAAGGTCAAGTTTGATTTTCTGACTTGAACACTTTATTTCGTTCTGGTGTTATCCCCCTGTTTACTTCAGCTGAAAGCGACGGCATCAGCTGGAAGCGGCGACATCAGCTGGAAGCGGCGGCATCAGCTGAAAGCGGCGGCATCAGCTGGAAGCGATGGCATCAGCTGAAAGCGGCGACATCAGCTGGAAACGGTGGCATCAGCAGGAAGCGGCGGTATCAGCTGGAAGCGGTGGCATCAGCTGGAAGCGGTGGCATCCATGTCCTATGGACATATTCTTCCATCTTTATACCAATACAACCCTTTGTAAATACGCTTCCTTTCAGATAATATTTTTTTTTAAATGGCGATTACTGACTACTTTTCTTTATTTACAGATGGAGGTGGAAGAGACGATAACAGTAGCCAGTTACAAGTCTATCCACTTTGGAATAGATCTTTTAGAAAGTGCATTATATCATCTACATTTCCTAAAGAATGTAGAAAATCATCGTAGCCTTTTCCAGATTCCAACACTCCGTCGGGCTTTGCGTCGCTATGAAGAGTTCTGGCTAGATCTTGTGGCTGAACAAAGTGACAAAATACTGACCGCTCCCTTAGACATTGAATGGATCTGGCATTGCCACATGTTATCTCCAGTCTGCTACGAAAAAGATTGTAAAGACTTGATTGGAAAGACTGCAAATCATGTCGTCCTGAAGGACAAGGACCGTCAAAAACACCTAGATATATCCAGGAAGCTATGGGAAGCAAAATATCCAAATGAGCCATTTGAAGTCAACATCGACCAGACTGAGGAGGACTCATCAAATGGAGAAGGTGAGCATTGGGAAAGCAAATTATCATATGACGTCATACCAGCGGCTCTACGTCAGAGCGTTTTTAATTACCAAGTCTGTCTTCCACACTATTACGATAAAAACTTTTTACGACAAGCCGTCAAGCGATATAAAAAAATGTTATATCTTAAAGTTCAATACCCAGGGATATTCTTTGTTCCTTGCTACGACAATGATTTGATTTGGCACACACATCAACTTCACCCATTGATTTACAAAAAAGATACCGAAAAGATCCTAGGAAAACTGTTTAATCATGATGACTCCGTTAATGATAGAAGTTCTGGATCTAGGCTATTGAGAGCCGAGGCTAAAACGAAAAAACTTTGGCAGGAAACATTTAATGAAAGTTTTTCACGGAATGGCTCCATGTATAGAGGTGACCCTCCAACAGGCCAACTACAGAAACTTTCACATAGCGATATGACTTCGTTCTCTACAAAAAAAGCGAATATAAAACTAGATACTATTCAAATTGATAATTTACCCGAGGTGATAAAAAGCTTCAAGTTAAAGGTACAGTACGTATCCAATGACAAAGAAGGTCCAGTGATTTTGAATTTTAAAGGTCCTCCTTGTAACTGGGATCGAAAGAAAGGGATGGAGTTCGAATTCGACACTAAAGACTACAATTACTTAAAATTTAAGCTCGTGCATCAACCAAAACGAATGTGTTTTAGTGCAACAATCGAAACTGCCGAGGCCAAATTCCATGTTCTTCCAATAGCAGAGTCTAACAGTGGATGTGACACTGTTTTATCTGAAACTTTAGTTCTCAATGAAGAAAAAGATTTAAAGTTGAAATTTACAGGAAATATACATGTGTATAACAAACCTGGACCCTGTTTTCTTTTTCTAAAGAACGGAAGTTTTGATAGGAGATATTGTATCATGCCTGAACATATTCGGCAGATGTGGGGACCAATTCCGTTACCAAGGTTACCGACAGGACAAGACAACTACTGTGTAGTAGCATCCCATAAGTAAGTAAAATATTCAAGACATATTATAAATATAGGTGTTGTGGTCGTGATCGTATGGTAGTTGGATTTACAATTACCGATGCAATCAGTGTCTATCACCACTAACGTTGTGAGTTCGAATCCCGCTCAAATGAGATGTACTCAGTACAACATTATGTGATACAGTTTGTCAGTGATTTTCTCCGCGTACTCCGTTTTCCTCTACCAATAAAACTGACCACCACGATATAGCTGAAATATTGTTGCAAGTGCGTTAAGCACCAGAACCCTACCCATAACCCATATCACGAATACACTTTCTGTGTTTGGATACATCAACACATATAAGTTACGACGTTTAATGATTTATCTTCTTGCCAATATCTAATCCTGTCTGTCTATTCATTCGTATTCATACTCTTGTCTTATAAACAAAAGATACTGAAAAATAATTACTTTTGTTGTAAACCTTGACATTGTTGAAGGCTTCCAGGAATATAGATTATTAGAGGCAGGCTTAATTAACCATTTAAACGTTACGTCTCAAATTGGATAAAATTTTCACATTCACAAGGTCATCAAAATAAGCGGAAGTTTTAACCTTTTTTATCCATCTATTATATATTGTATATAATAAATCGGTATTTTAACATTTCCTTACGCAGTCTCCAGGATCCTGTCGTCTCAGCTTCCCCACTTTTAGGAGAAAATAACAACGTAGTTATCCAATTTGATGTGAGCACAACCAACGCAATTCTGGAATAACTATCACCAAGAGATACATTTTGAAATTAATAACATTTACTTCATGATATAGTTAGCAGGAAGAATAGTTTGAAGATACCACAGGGGTAATCAGAATTCATAATCGAAGAATGACAGACAACACAATGGCCAAACGAACATGGAGACAAAAGGGCAAACAATGATCTACAAAACACTAAACCGAAAACTAAAGAATGAGCAACACGAACCTCACTAAAAGTCAGGGGTGAACTTCCAACACGATTTCAGTTATATTGCGGTGGTCAGTTTTATTGTTGGAGGAAACCGGAGTCCCCCTCCCCCCCCCCGGAGAAAATCACCGATATGCCGCAAGTCATTAACAAACTTTACCACATAAAGCTGTTTTGAGTACACCTTGCCATGAGCGGGATTCGATCGAACTCACAACTTTAGTAGTGATAGGCACTGATTGCATGGGTAGTTGTAAATCCAACTACAATACTATCACGGCCACGACGGTCAAGTAAATACTAGTAGGTATAAATCCAACTACCAAACGATCGTGGCAATGCTATTATAGTGTTTGGTTGTATTATTAATTTGCAGTCAGACAAATATTGGTGCAATATACAAATAAACGAAAAAGTCAAATTGATACAACTTGTATTACTGTCTGCGCTAGAGTTCACCTGAAGAAATGAACGACAATAGCGGATATAGGAAATATTTACATTTGCGTAAAGAAAAAAATCAGTGGTGTTATGAGATGAGATGATCAGGTTTAAGGTAAAAGTGCACCGAAGATGATATAAAATACTGAAAAAACATACCGGTAATTTGTTGCGAGAATGCTTGTAAAATTTGAGGCAAAACATACCGGTAATTTGTTATGAGAATGTTTATGCAATTTGAGACAAAAACATAACGGTAATTTGTTATGAGAATGTTTATACAATTTGAGGCAAACGTCAAAAGAGAGGGTTGTGATACATTAACCGGTTTACCCCGCCACCTTGTTGTGCCTTTCAAGCCAATCCAAGTGAGAGGTGATTTTTTTGTTCTGTTGATATTGGTGGAATGGCTGACAGTCACTATTAAATCTTTCCATAATGTCAGAAAAAAATACTTGGTGTAGTCATATTTTGCTTTAGTGTTTTGGAATGTTTTGTTCTCCTGTTATGCACTTTGTTTGTACTGCTACTAATGTCAGTTAACTCGAATAGTTCACCAAGTCTTTGTACCAGGAGCAGCCACCATGATGAAATTGTTAATGTGCTCGCTCTGCATTAAGGAGATTGGGCTTCAAAACATCGAAGGTCAAATTGTGAAATTGTAAATTTGTACTGGTAGCATGTTTGCCAATCATGGAAGGAACGACTGAGTTCGCCACCGGTTTTTGTGGTGTTCGTGTTGCTGAATCATTTCTGTGTGATGCTTTGTATCATTGTTTGTTCCTTTGTCTCTTTTCCTTTGACCTTGCATATCTTTCAACTTACGGCTTCTGATTGCCCCTTTGGTGTCTTCAACCTTTTCTTAAATTGCAGAATTGTATAGTCCGGTGGAGTGACATGCATTGTGTGTGTTCTGAAAACTACGTGCTTGCATTGTATATGCAATCATAAAATGCTAAATTGACGACATAATTTGTTCACACATGATATAGTGAAACACTGTTCGCTTTGCACCAAACAATATCAACTCAGTGCCATATCATCGTACTAGTAGAAGCTTTATCATGTTTTTACACAGATTCTAAATGTTTACATTCATTAATATAGGTTTGTGAATCATATGGGAGAGATGACATTCACCTGTCGGGTTATTCACAGTATACCAATGCTCATGTCAGCAATCCAAGTGTTTTACCACGACAAAATGGTAACAGTGGCTCATTTGATTGGTCCAGAACAACTTCCATGTTCATCAGAGGTAAGACATGCTCCAGTAGTATTGCAAAAAGAAATTGTTGTAACATTTAAGAACACTCATATGCAAGACGAATGCACAGTATCTAGGTCTGCGAGAGTTTTAAGGTAATAGGCGAATTTGGGAAAACACTTTTTGTTTTCATAACAACGGAAGTCGATTTGAAGATTGTCTTGCCCCAAAATGATTTTAATGAACCTTCATATATGCTGAAGGAACAATTCGGAGAAAATAACTTACTTATTCCCATCTGTCATTGGTGGATGAAACTAGAATATAGACACCGGACCTGCCACAAGTAACTGGCTTTATCAGTTGTATCAATTACCATCACCACTGTAGATGCTTATTGTAGCTTGATATTTTCTTCTTACCTATATGAGAAACGAATATACATATATCTACTTAGAGATTTTGTAAAAAGTGCAAAGCTTATTCATGCAATGTATATTGTAGGTTTCAGATCCAAAAGCCTGCCCATCACTTAA
Source organism: Gigantidas platifrons (assembly GCA_002080005.1). Lineage (NCBI taxonomy): Eukaryota > Metazoa > Mollusca > Bivalvia > Mytilida > Modiolidae > Gigantidas > Gigantidas platifrons. Next base: position 740,933 of record MJUT01059646.1, read on the forward strand.
CTCGAAACAAGGACAACGTGCATTATTGATAAAAACTGAAGAAGGAGATTGGGGAATTCTTATTGGACAATGGACGGGTTTCCGTAGAGGAAAACCTGGAACAAAAGGTAAATTAATATCTTCCAGCTCCTAAATAATGTAATTTATAATATCTAAATTCAATCTCCTTCAGGATTAGGTTGACCTTAACAGATTTTGGCAATCCAGTTTATGTCCTTTGATTTATTTACTTCCAAATACTTTTATATTATCCAGCTTTCAAATCTTTTGACTATGAGTACGTACCTGATTACTCTAGAAACGCGTAGTGTACACTACTAAAACGTAGATATCTAATTTAGTGCGCACGACGAGTTTCTGGAATAACCTTCATCAGGTACACTCAAAATCGAAAGGTTGGAAAGACAAATGATTGCAAAAGTTTTGGGAGCAAGTAAACCATTGGGCCTAAACATGATAGTCAACGTCGGCTCAGGTCACCTATGTCTGAGAGAGGAGAATCTTAGCTTTATTGATAAAAAATGTAATAACATTATTTAGGAACTGTAAATATCAATAACAAATATATCTAATAAACCATGTCAGTACAGAAAAATATCAATAACAAATATATCTAATAAACCATGTCAGTACAGAAAAATATCAATAACAAATATATCTAATAAACCATGTCAGTACAGAAAAATATCAATAACAAATATATCTAATAAACCATGTCAGTACAGAAAAATATCAATAACAAATATATCTAATAAACCATGTCAGTACAGAAAAATATCAATAACAAATATATCTAATAAACCATGTCAGTGCCGAACAATTAGATATCTATATTTCTATTCCACATATTTTGCTTGTAACTGATGAAATTACTAATAGGACATATTTATTTTTTGTATTCTTATTTCTTAAATCTTACCCTTACAGTCTTAATGCATGCTTTTATTAAAATTAGTTTAAACGCGCCATTTTTATTTTGAATTGTCTGTACCAACAGCCAGGAATGTGCGCGGTCATGTGTATGTGTTTTTGGGGTATTGATTTTGTTTCTGTTTCTACGATTTGTCTATTAAATTTTGGAACTGTTCCGACAGTGTGGATTTTGTTTTTGTTTTTCATTTTATTCGGATCAACAACGCTGTCATATTTGTTTTTCTTACCAAAGAAGATTTAGTTCATTTCAACAGCTTTACAGACTGCTTAGATTAACAAAGAACCCAAACTAGTCGTTAGTTGGTCTCAATCGTGAAATGGGTTGATTCAAGCGATATGGCTGTAGCGAATTGCAGATATGAATTGGATATTATGAGTTTAACACATCATTTCAGCAATTTCAGTATTGAATAGTAGATACTAATTAGTCTTCAGTGACACATGAATTTAATTCCGAACTATTTTTGAGACGCCTTAGGCCTATATGTGAACAATTTATCAACAAATTAAAACAAAAAATAACGCATGCCATTTATGGAGTGATTAGAATCATTATAAATAAATGTTTCATGCGGATCACTTTCGGCTCTTGTTTCGAAATAAGCGGTTTCATTATTCCATGCCGTAGATCCTATACAGATTTGGAACAAGGACATTCTAGTAAATCGAATATTCAATATCGCAACTTTTCTCTTTAAATCAAGAACGACATTCAGCCGTATTAATATCACAAGACGTTGCAGTCTTTTTTTTGCAATTATATCGTTATTTTGTAGATTATCATTTCCTTTCCATATAATTTCTATTAATGATTACAATAACCTTGACATCTCAACCACATTAATTTTATTAATTTTTATTACAGCACAAAAAGGAGTAAAAGGAAGTCCTGGAACATTAACAATAAGATTCTACCACATGAAAAGCGGACACTGGAATCATTTAGCTTTGCCTTATCTAGAAAGTTTGTTTAACTTTCACCTCGGTGATTCAAACGTTGATCTAAAAAATGGCGTAATCACGATTTCCTCTGATCACGGTGAAGTAGCGGAAAATCTTACTATGGCGTTTGGAGTGGCTTTACTCCACGTTCTGTGTCAACCCAGAAAGAAGCTGAAAAAGTTGGGAGAAAACACAACCCCAATGAGAGGGATAAAGCTTATAAAAACAATTCCATCTGACGATTTAGGCTTAGTGGTAGCAGCAGGATATTCAGTGGAAGCACCGACGAATCAGTACATCCGTAAAATACACTTACGGAACAGAAATGGTCCATGCTCATCTAAAGATGATACAGAATGGCTTGGAATGGGAATGGCCGTTGATTTCGGTGATGCAATCGCAGAGGAACTCGGAACAGAGCCATTAACACAGATGCAGAATACGTTGGAAGCGCCTGGTGAGGCATCTGCCGGTGATATTGGTGACACTGGTGCTGAGGCGGGCGGGGAAGCAGGTGCCTGTGGAGGATGCGGTGGATGTGGCGGATGTGGTGGGTGTGGGGGATGTGGTGGTGCATGTGGCAGTTGTGGTGGGTGTGGTGGATGTGGAGGGTAGGATAGGGTTTTTGAATGGGTTTATAGTCGTTGTTAGGAATGTGGTGTGTATTGATAGACATAAAAGCTGTGTATGGGCTTCGAACTCAGGTTTTTAGTAATATCTATGAAATAATAACAAATAGTTATGTTTTTTATTCAGGACATATATATAAACCACTTGTGAAAAAAAATAAACAAAACAAACCAGAAGACGAGAGTGTGACCTGATTCTACTTGGGGGGGGGGTTAGAATCATTCGTTAAATATCATGTGACCAGGTCGCACATCATAAAATAAATTGAATACATTTGGTTTATTATTGTATTAATATCCATTTAAAAACGGAGAAGATCCGAAATACCGAAATCAAGCGATAATTATTTCTTATTTTGTGGAACAAGACAAAATTAAAGAAACGTTCGATAAATAATCAAGCATTAGAACTAAAGATCCCTAAAACAGATGAGTGTTGGCAGGCGGTCGAACAGGAAAGTGGTATGGCTTCGTGCATGAGAACAGTACTGATGTCCAATGTTTCAAACGCGATGTTATGCCTCATTTCGAGGAACTGGGACATAACCATTTAAATTGATGAAATCGGCAACTTATTTACAACTAATAATAAGGTTTGGGTTAGCATGTGTTCATCACAATATTGTTATACTATGCAAAATAAGTAAAAATATTCTCTCAAATATGTGTGCTTTCCATCCTTTCAGCATTAGTACTATTTGATGAAAGATTTAGTTCTTAAAATGGCATCTAGTTGTATCTATATTTATTGGAATATTATATAATTACTTAATCATAATTGTCTATCGTGCCTATCAAAATAGACAAAACTGTTATCAGTTGCTATGGCGATATAAATGTATTCATTTTTTTTGTTGTTGAAAAATTGTAAAATTTATATTAGATTTAATTTTTGATAAGGATTCAAGGTTTCTGTATTTAATCCATGAAATGATTGTTAATATTATCTATTTATATATTTGAATGCTATTTCTATAAGATATTACTGGTATATCTTTTCTTTAATTGATCTTTTTTTAAGATACTGTATGTAACTGTAGTGATTCAGCTATGTGTGTATACTTGTCAATCTCATTAGGCAAATTGTATTTTGTTTTATTATTGATATGTGCTCATGAAGGTCCGGATTTGTTTCTACAATTTTTTTTATCTGTCTTCAGATGATAAAACCCTATATTAATAAAATTTGAATATCATTTATAATGGATAATAGCTAAAATAGCAAAATTCATACAAATGTATATCATGACCTGATAATTTACTCTATATAGGTCGTTTTTCTTTCCTAAATCGGTCAAATATCGATGTAAAACGTAAAATTGACTATATATGTTCGTTCATTTCCCTTTAAGGTACGTACCAGGAGAATTACAGACGGTCATGCATTACAATAAATGAAATTGATTACAAAGACAAAGCTATAACAGTAATCATTATTCAATTATGTGTATTACTTTTCCCATTATGTTCATTAATGTTCATCGAATAATTGTTTCATAATATTATATGTGTGCATTGTGTAATTATGGCAAGATTAATTAGATGATAAACTCATTTGCCTGATATTTGTCTGGTTTCTTTGTGTGTTTCAGTATAACAACATTGATGCAAGATTGAGTGAGTGATTGTTGTTTAATGCCAAAAGAGTAATTTGTCAGCTATTTCATGGCAAAAACCAGTTGTGTTTCGATGAGGTTGCGATGATGTCCGATTTGTCCTACCCCAAAACGAATAGTTTGATTTTTATAGCTCTGGCTCACTGAAACAATAGTCCACGTGTAGACGAGTCACCTCACTCGAATACATTATCCCGATTCACAGTCGACGAGATTTTGCTCTTACTCTTTCATACAGCATGTTTAGAGGAGATACAGTCAATACGAATTTCATAGTATTTAGTTTGACCTCATCAGGGCTCGAAACCCACGATCTACAGCACTAGAGACGAATATGTTAATCATTACATCTTCGGCTCGGTTTCATTGATGCTTGAGAAACATTATAAAGCAACACAATAAATACATATACATGTACATTGTAGTTTCAAACTTTGGTGTTTTGGTATGTTTTAATGATATGTATCATTATAATCTCTTTCTTAAAACGAATAGAAATATGGAGTACAGATAAAATGATAATTATCTACAAGGTGGAACTTACATGCGCCTCTGTTTGCGTATAATGGTGTCCAACATTTTGTCCTATTATATATCTTTCTGTTCTTAGTATCGTGTTATGATGTCCGCTACAAGTACTACATGAAACGATGTTCTGTTCTATTTCACCCCCAGTTGTTTTGTATGAGGACTAAAGTCTTATTTATGTTGTTGGTGTATTGTGGTTTCAAACACGTCTTGACTAATATGAGTAACATGGCGAGTATCTTATAAGAGGAAGGAACTGTTTACCCTTTGCAAGCACCAGGGTTCATCCCCGGTTTTCAGAGGGGTCCGTGTGTTGCTCATCTTATAAGTTTTCTGTGTTGTGTTGTGCTTTTGTGTTTTGTTTTTCTTCGTCTTGTGTCTTGTATGCCCAATGTTGCCAGTATCTCTGGATTGTCCATTCGTGATTACCCCTTCTGTTTTCTCTAACGTTTATATGCTATATATAGTGAAACAGAATGGAACCTTATGGGTCTCCTACAACTTTTCTTTTCTGACACAATCTGTTTATTTATTTCACCATTGTTTTTTTTTGCATCCATATCTCCACGTTAGCAGAAAATCTCTTAAGACCTGTGTAGTATGTGTTAGCGTTATTATTTGAGTCATTATAAATAGCTTGGTCTGAATAATGGCATGAAAATATACAAATGCATTAATTTTGTCAATTCAACAGTCGAACCAGTTTTGGTCGAAGCTAAAACTATAAAATAAAGAACAGAATTATTTTCAAGCATACATTATCTAAGAGGACGAAAGGAAGGAGTAACTGTGATGTATGATAACTTAACGCTCGATTAGTTTAATTTCCGTCATGTTTTTCTTAACCCTGTTTCCTTGCAGTTCGGAAGTATTGGCTAACCAGCTGATGGTAGTCCACGAGCAGTAGAATCGAAACAAAAGAATTGATACTAACATAGAAAACAGCGAAGACTCGTTGGTTCGGAGTCCAGATAATGTGTCATATTGGACCGACATATCTTTTTTGTGAACTGATGAGGAATAAACACACTGGATAATAGCTCGTTGTTGCAAAAATTATATATATAAATTTAAACAACTATGTCTATCAATCCGACAGATTATACAAATGATAAAAGCTTTTAAGATATTTATGTTAAAGCATGTGTGAGATTTGCCAATTTCTACTTACATTTAGTTGTCAACATGTCTAATTTAAAACGTTATACGAGTTTTATGGTGCAGGGTTCTTAAAAAACCACATGTGATATAGAAAGCCAATATCCCGTACAGACAACAAAGCACAATGGATTTGTTATAAGCAATAAAAATGGATCGTTGAATGAAAAAACGGTATCTCGCATGGATTTCGTTCATATGAAAGCATAAACATATTTAATTTATCTCTTGTTACTTCCAGATCCTCTTGCAAATATAGAATGCATTAATGGAGGGATATGGTTATGGTGTTTAACGCCACTTTCAACATTATTTCAGTTATATCATGGCGGTTTACATGATTTATAAATGAATAAATAAATAGTCTGTTTTATTGTATGCTTTAAACAGCAGAGACTTTGTTGTTCGGATGACTAAGACCGTTGTCTTATCACAATCAAAACACTCATGTTGGTTCCAGACCCGATACTCACCTCAAGTGGTACATAAGGTTTCTAGACACCCACCCAAGGGTGTGGAGAGTTCAGTGGTCAGTTCATTATGACTCCCAGGTTCCAATATTTAAATCTGGTAAAGCTGAAAATTGCTGAAAGTGACATAAAATAGGAATACAATGTATGGAATGAAATATAGAGACACGCTGATTTAATTGCAAGTTGAATCTTCTAGTTGTACCAGCAGATTGTCTGTGTTTGTAACAAAGTCAACCTGCCTGAATGAGTAAGCCTCATAGCTTCCAAATAATAAGATTTTAAATAATTTCCAAAGTTTAGATGTGTCAGATTTTAACCTTTTGTGAAATACCTTTTGTGATCCGACCATTGCATATAAAATTGTATTTGCATACAATATCTTTTAAGCTGTATTAAAATTGAGTGAAAGTTATTTTATTTTCCACATTATTAATAATACATCATGAAATGTGTTTGAAAAAAGGAGTCGTCTTGCTAGATGGGTTCTCATGATTCCATAGTTCAGGTAGACATGCTTTTGTCGTTTGGATTTTGTGATCTTTTATTGAATTGTTTTGTTTTCCAAGCGAAGACATTGGAACTCTGTATACTATTGTCTGGTGATATAAGAATGCTGGGTACCAGTATGTAAGGTGATATAAGAATGCTGGGTACTAGTATGTAAGGTGATATAAGAATGCTGGGTACTAGTATGTAAGGTGATATAAGAATGCTGGGTAC
>MJUT01059646.1:757175-774517 GCA_002080005.1 Gigantidas platifrons
AGTATGTAAGGTGATATAAGAATGCTGGGTACTAGTATGTAAGGTGATATAAGAATGCTGGGTACTAGTATGTAAATGTATTGTTGTATTACGTTTGCCTCCCGATGAAAACAAAACAATCAAGAATGAGTAAATATTTTCTTCATCGTACTGTGTCACTACAATGGAAATCCCAACTCATGCCTCAAAGTCCATAATTATATGCCTACAACATGCCATCAAATCCACTATGATGCGCACAACTTAAGTCCACAGATATAGGCACACGTAAAGTACATATTGATAAACAAAACTTATACCAAACAGTCCAAGGACATGGGTGTAGACTTAACCCATGGCACAAATCCACCATGATAGGCAAAACTCATGACATAAAATTCACAATGGTATTCATATTTCACACTATTTAGTAAACAATGATATCCAACAGTCGCGCCAGAATGTCCCAAATGATAAACATAACTGATACCATAAAGTACCGGTATGTATGATGCTAGCATGCCAGTTATGCTCATTATTCAATACCTGAGTGTTACTGTGATGAAAAAAACCGCAATACAACTGTATTCTTACAGTTTTGATTTCAGTGTAAAAACAATATTTCAATATTGTCTACATTTTAATTGACAGATCCGTTTTAGTCTTAAATTAACTTTCGAAAATAGCGACAAAACACAATAAGTATAGATTTTGCCTTCTATTGAATGATTTAAGATGCATTCAACATTTGTCATTGTGATTCGTCTGTCGGTAAGAATTCATACCGATGTTCAATTAACTTGCATTAGTCAACTGGTACACACACAAGGTTCAGGCGGTGATAGGCATTGTGATGTCATCTAGCTGTAAGAGTCTACTAACCATGTGTTTAATTTTAACATGTATTTGTCCGACAGAACTCGTCAGTTCCTCTTAAATTCGAATTCATACATTAATGGATTGCAATAAAACCGTATATATATATATATATATTAAATATAGTGCGCATGACGAGTTTCTAGAATAGCCTTCATTAGATGACGCTAAAAGGCAAAGTATTCGAAAGTTACATAATTTAAAAGTTTTGGGTGCAAGAACACCAAAGGGTCTACAGAGGATTGTCAAATCTGGACAAGGTTATCTATGTCCGAGGGAAGAGAACCTTAGAAAAAGAGTCAAAGGTCAAGTTACTGTGTCTTCATGACGTTTGACGTGTTCGTTTGTTTGTTTTTATTCATTACATTTGTGTTGTACCATTCGTTGCCTTATCACTAATATTTCATCTGCATTTGTGTAAATGATTTTGGTACTTTGTTCAAAGATTTCAAACGTGTAAACAGTAATGGCCATTGCTATGTTAAATAAAGATAATGGCTGTGTTGAATAAATAATGAGTCGGTATAAGGAGATGATTGTCTCTATATATTATACATGAAAGAAAAGAAAGAATCAAAAGTACTTTATCCAACAATGGCTTCTTTGCCCGATGAACATGTTGAAGGTGGTTTATCATATCATGAGGCTCTTGTAAGTAAGTAATACGTTTTAATTTTAAGCAACAACAAATTACAATGAACTTTGCTTTTTGCCCAATTTATTTCAAGAAATCAAAGAATACATTTATATGTAACTAAAGATTAAGAAAAAGTTAAAAATGCACTATCCGGGTACAAAACGAAAATAGACAGAAACACAAACAAAAACTGTTTTGAACAAGATGAAAGAGGTGAATCTATTTAGATATCTAAATTGAAATGGTAAAAGATTAATGCATATTTTTTTTTTACACTTAGCCAACTCTTAGTCAATTCTTATATAGATATAAAACATGTATTTTTAAATTTAGTTTTACCACAGTATAAATGCATTTAAAATATACCATTATTATTTTCCCTTTACTTATTGTTTAAATTGTTTTGATTTAATAAAAGTGTAACAGGCGTTTCTTTAATTAATTCTATCCAGTTAATCTGACACAGTTTTTGAAGAGATTAAGTAAGCTTTAAAAATTATTTAGCCAGTGAATGTATTCAATACAAACATGTCCTAAATCTACCGCCAAATTGTGCAAGCTGTGGAATTTTCATTAAGATTGATAGAAAATGAAATAAAAAATATGTTTCATTTTTTAAAATGAAATGTGGTTCCAGTGGGATGAACGGGGTGGAGGCCGCCGATGGTGGAAGAAGTGGCCAAGCAAAGAATCATACGATGCGAATCAAGGACAAAAAGGTCAAGATGTTGGAATATGGGATGGAGATATAAGGAAGTTTACAAATGGTACGTTCAATGGATACTTTCCAGATATCAGGGATATAGCGAATAGAGCAATTCGACCGAAAAATCAACTATCATTAAACTTAAATGGCGGGAATATTACTGATAGATCGGACATAACGCTTGCAATGTCTGTAGCCAGTACACCAACATCTAATGTCACTTTACAAAAATATCAGAAATTTATGACTGAGAGTTTTGAACCGGATCTTGATACTCCAAAGACTCCTAGGACTATCGACAATTACAAGAATCCACCGAAACCAATTGATCCAAAATTGTTGTCACTTAAAAGTGAAAAGGACTATGATATACCGAAGAAACCGAGCGGTTGTACACGTGTAGAGAGGTTCCTTGTGGGGACATCTTTATACCTAGCTATAGCAGTGTTGATTATGCTTATCATTATTACTGTTATGGTATTGTCATTGAAGGATATAAACAAATCGATTGAAAATATTAATGTGGTAAGTTTTTATTTTATTTTATTATCTTAATATAATTTTCCGTCTTTCGTGTAAATCTGGCATTTTTTTATGTTGTGGTTAAGATCAATGATGATCAACCCACCATTTCTTTGGAAATGCCTGTACAAAGTCAGGATCATTACGGTTTTCCCAGTGTTCCGGTTGTCGACTGATTTTGTCTGTTTATATATATATGAGTTTTGACTTTCCCTTTGGGAGATTGTTCGGAGTTCGGTAATTTTGTTATTACCCTTATATATGATATGCGAAAAACATACCAGTACTGAATCGAATGATAGTAGCATATAGAAGCGATATAAAGTTTGAAGATACCAAAGAGGTAATCATAAAACGTAATTAGTAGGACAGACAATACAATGACTAAATGAAAAAGGACAAAATGACAAACAATGATCGACATAACAATTCAGAAAGCTAAATACGGGTATTTAGCAACATGAAGCCTCAGTAAAAACGGGGGTAAACTCAGGTGCTCCAAAAGGGTAAGCAGATCCTGCTCCACTAGATGCATCCTATCGTGTTACTCCTGATAAACCATTTGGTCAACAGTTCCACATGACAGACGGTAATAATAGCGATGATTAATGGATAAGAAGAGTTTGTAAATACCAAAAGAGCAATCAGAATCCATGAATCAAAGAAGGACAAATACCATAATGACAAGAAGAAAAAGGAGAAACAACAATCTACAAAACACTACACAGAAAACTAAAGATCGAGCAACACGATCAGACATAAATATATTTAAAAAAATGCTTTTTATCTAAAGAAAATAAACTTGTGTTTAACTTTCTGCCATTTCAAAGTAACCAAGAACGCACGTATACAGTGATTGGAGGAACACATCACCTGATTGGTCAGCTCTAACCTTATCTTATTAAGTCAAGTGAACGTGACTCCCTATTATATCATTTCGAGGGGCTATTAAAGTTCTAATTTTAATTAGATTAGCTAAACAGTGTTTATCATGTTGATAGCATTTCTTGTCGAGATTCAACAAAGATATTGTATGTCAAAAATTAGTTTATTTCACATTTTGAACTTGAAAAATAACGTACGCAAAAATACAATTGAATATGGCCTCACATTCATATTTGCGTCTTTATTCGTAGTACCACAAATTAATGTGAAAAAATGACGTTTAACTAATGCTATGGCAACCGACAGTCATGGGTTTTGATAGTTTTAGGGTTATGGTGCTTAACGCCACTTTCAACAATATTTTAGCTATATCGTGGTATAAATTATACATATACAATATATGTTCATTGTCGAAGCTGCAAAACCGAGCATTTCTCGCACTTCATATTCATATTATCTACATGTATATACTTTGACAATGCAAGTATATTGTTTTTATCTTGCTATATATCACAATTTTAGTTGTTACAAAATTACATAAGAGTAGCTAAAATTTAAAAAATAATCATAAGCTTTTCACTCGAGCAGAACTGAGCCCTTGTACATTAGCCTAGTAAAATACACTTGGGTATTACCTTCTGAAACATGTATTACGCCACAAAACAATATGATTACAAATAAGGTTACAAAAATATGTATGTCTAGACAAGAATGAATGGGCAATGCGTTGTAAACATCTAGATTAATATATGGACTTTATATTATCAACAAACGCGAAACACTGTCTCCTATCGTAAGGTAAAGAAATATGGTTAATATGTTGGCCATATAGGTGTCATAATACACTTAAATACCCTCTGCTAGTAGGTCTAGTGGGGATCTTATGTGGATCAGTTGGTTTCGGTTTTCAATCCTAGCACGGGACGTTACAATGGTGGCAGCGGTGGTGGCCTGAATTTGACGCGTTTTGCATGTCTTCTTGAGGTTTGACTCTTCACGAGCCGGCCAGGCACTCGGTTTTTAAAAGCGTGTAAGCTTCGTTACGAGTCGTAAATTGAATGGAAGGTTATGCAGCGAAATTAGGTTAATATGGCTGCCCATTCATGTATCATAATATATCTTAATACCCTCTGCTAGTTTACCTTCTTTGTTTCAGTTGGTAGAGTGATTGCATTTTGTGCAAAGGGTACCGAGTTCGATCTTAGCTCGGGACGTTCCAGTAAATCATAATTGTGATAAGAAAGTTTAAACAGTGATGCAATCAACTGTTTAACATTACTCTCGTGGTACATGTTGCAACGTATAAGTTGCGCCTTAATGCATGGCTATTAAACAAAACTAGTTTCCTGTCAGGATCTACCAATCAATACATAAAAGTTCAAGGCCAGTATCATGGGGGAGGGGGAGCATTGCACGAAAACTTCGTTTGGGAGACATAATGGCTGTTAAGGGATTTAACCTTAGTGAATGTAAATTGACATTTTACGGGCCTCCAATATGTTTACATGTCAGTCGTTTGATTAATTTACAGGATGATACAAGAACGGAAGATATACAACAATCAACATCACCGAGAACAACACTGTTATCAGCATCGATTAAAGACACATCGCCACTTACATTAAGTCCCATTCGTTCAACATCTAAACCAGCAAATACAACACCAAATCCTACGACGACAACAGCAAAACCTACGACTACAACACAGAGACCTACGACTACAACACCAAAACCTACGACTACAACACCAAGTCCTACGACTACAACACCACAAATTACGACTACAACACCAGAACCTACGACTACAACACCAGAACCTACGACTACAACACCAAGACCTACGACTACAACACCAAGACCTACGACTACAACACCAAAACCTACGACTACAACACCAAAACCTACGACTACAACACCGAGACCTACGACTACAACACCAGAACCTACGACTACAACACCAGAGCCTACGACTACAACACCAAAACCTACGACTACAACACCAGAACCTACGACTACAACACCAAAACCTACGACTACAACACCAAAACCTACGACAACACCAGAACCTACGACTACAACACCAGAACCTACGACTACAACACCACAACCTACGACTACAACACCAAAACCTACGACTACAACACCAGAACCGACGACTACAACACCGAGACCTACGACTACAACACCAGAACCTACGACTACAACACCAGAACCTACGACTACAACGCCAAAACCTACGACAACACCAAGACCTACGACTACAACACCAGAACCTACGACTACAACACCAAAACCGACGACTACAACACCAAAACCTACGACTACAACACCAAAACCTACGACTACAACACCAAAACCTACGACTACAACACCAGATGTAACTACAATATCTGCTAATGGTGATATATTATGTGACACTAGTTACTGCTCGGGCCTAGCATACAATATGAATGGCTATATGAATACAACAGTGAACAAATGTATAGATTTTTATAGCTATGCTTGTGGGACTTGGGTAACATCAAGGAAACAAGCAATAACAACAGGTACCATAGCTGATTGGATGAGATCTATTGAAGAAGATAACAAAATCAACTTCAACCTGAAAATTAAAGGTATTACTAGTTATAGTATGTGCAAAATAAGAAACGAAACTAGTTACGGTATTAACAGGTAATGGATGTTATTTTTACGATAAACCATCATTAATTAAACATTAGAGAAATCCGAAGGGCAATCAAGAATGGACATTCCAGAGACACCGCAAGCATTGGATACAAGAAAAAGGACGAAGCCAAACAGCAAAAACACAACACTGAAAATTAAAAAGATGAACAACACAGGTCTCACCAAAAAACAAATAAACATGGGATGAATCCTGGTGCTTGTGAATGGTAAGCAGTTCCTGTTTCTTATAAGACATACACCGTGCTACTCATATAGTCAAGTCCGGTGATGGAGGAAATAAAAAGTGCATAAAAGAGAAAGATCCATTGCCATTTGAGAAATGAATATATCGTCACGATCAACCAGCACATGATGACGACCATAGAATATTTGTAGCCATGGCTTCAACTTAGGAGCAATATAGCCGAATTTGAGTATCTTTTGCTGCAGCAGCTGAGCTTTGTAAAGCAAATCACTGTATTGGGAACACCGTATAAGTTGTGAAATATAAACCCAATACGTTGATGCTGCTCGAATATTGCTACATATGAATCAAAAGTTGACAATTGGAAAAGTCAAGTCCACACGTTTATCGTATATTTGTTCTTAGTATTTCTCCTTCGTCGATTAAAAAAATCATTTCTGAATACAGAAAACCATTATTCAAGACCTGTTTAGTAAATTAATTCGACTGTACTGTAACCACAAATATAGGCTTCAGAAAACAATACAACAAACAAATTGGTTCACACTATTCGTTCTCCATGTCAGTAGAGACAAAAGAACTCCATACACGTGTTTCCTAAGATTCCCCTCTTTTTTCTTTCTTTTTTTTTATCAGCGGAGTCATTAGAACTACATACAATAGTTTCAGTTGAACATACTCCAGGTAATTTTCAGTTGAGGCACAGACATACCTATACTGTATATGTTGTGGTATAAATTTGTGTATCTCTTATTAGTAAATTTGTATAAAACTATGCTTTCGTATTAATCAATATCCTTTTAAAAAAAAGAAGTGTTTGAAGATACCAAAAGGGTAATCAGAATCAGTAAATCGAAGAAGGACAGATAATAGTGTTTACACAGTCAATTGTATGTATATGTGGCCCGTGCCGAATGACGTCTTATTTTCATTAAAAAAAAAAGCAAATGTTGTTGGTGTCTTTTGGTGGCTCGTTCAAACCCCCATAATAAAAGTCTCAAGACGACCGAAAAATACATACCTAAAAATGTTTTATATGGTACATTTGTTGGGTTCAGGTGCATGTAGATACCAACTTGATTTTAATTGAATTGCAAAAAAATGTTTTGCAGAATTAATATATAAGAACTGAAATGTTGCATTGTGATTACCATCAGAAGTTCACTTCCATATAAAACATGGAATCCACTTCAACATGTAACCACTAGTGGAGCAGCAACTGATGATCATTCCGGAGCACCTGAGTTTTAGTCAGATTCGTGTTGTTCAATCTTTTGGTTTCTGTGTCGTGTTTTGTGGATCCTTATTCGTCTTTTTGGCTTTTTTTCTTTTGGTCATTGTATTATCTGTTCTTCGGCTTACGCCCTCTGGTTACCCTTTTGATATCTCCAAACTTCTCTTTATATTATGTGCCGTTGATCAGATGGTTTCTACACGTGATGATCAGTAACGGCATGTGTTCCATTTTACAGATGTTTTAGAGCTGCCGGATTCAGATGAAAATCCACAGTTTTCCAAGACTCTAAAGCAAGTTTACCGTGCCTGCTTAGACTATGATTCGACTTTTGACGACAATCAAGGTAAGCTTATATTATAATTACGCACGTGGTAAGCTTATAATTTGCTTTGTGACTTACAACGATATGTCGTGTATCATTGTCTAATTTGTTAGGCAAAGCAATTCGCGAATATTCAAGAACAACTAAAGGGAAAAGGATACAGTTTCTACTATCAAATTATGAATATAAACCAAATATTTCTTCAGTATTCACAGTTGCTTTTAAAATATTCAATTGGTTCCTATATGTTTTAGTTGTTAGTTTTAAATACTTAAAAAGGAAATATTTTACCGTGTGACACGGGTGCTCCACAGTGGAGGAATCTACGAAGAAAAGAAAGAAAGAAAGAAGTTGCATCATTGTTAATATCTGTTTTGAAATACAGTCCAACCTACCTTCAAGTGCATCTCTATATAGCAAACCAATGTTAATCAAGTGCAGCCTCATTTTTACCCATTAATGATTCGTGAATATAGTTTTAACCTGTATATTAAGGGCAACTGCTCATAAAGGTCACATTTTCAGGTTACCCTGAGTGTCGTTTACATACAAAGGTTTGACTGTACATTATTTATGTCTATTTTAATGTAAAGATGATTAGTATATATTATCAACATGTTTACTTTTTTGTTTGTTTACAGTAACGACAGAGATGCGTTTAGTTCTTAATCAACTTGAATTCGACGAAACACTGACTTCACCGAAATCTATAGAGGACTTACATTACATGGCCATGTTTAAATATGGAGCCTCACCATTATTCCGTTACGACATCACACCATATGCTGACGGTGACAATACCTTAGAAACTCTCACGGTAATATAACAAACCTTAGAGTGAGTAAGTGAGTGATTGTTGTTTAACGCCAACTTAGCAATTTTTCAGCTATATCATAGCGAGAAAAAAGTTAATTTTCAATGAGATTATGACAAGGTCCGCTTTGTACTAGACCAACACGCTTAGTTGTATTTTATAATGCTAGCTCACTGAAACAACAGTCCGGTGATAAACATGTCGCACAAGTCTGATACATCATCCTGATTCTCCTTAATGTTGTGTGCTTAGCGGAGAAGCAACAGATACAAATTGTATAGTCTTTGGTTTGACCCGATCGGGGCTCGAACCCATGATTTACAGCACTTGAGGTGAACACGCTAACTATTACACTATTGCGGTTAACATTTTCCATAACAAAAACCGATCATTATGCCTGCTTTCTCTCAAATCTATTCAGAATTCTTTCTATATAATTTGATATGTGCCGACTCTGGGGAGATGTTAATATCAACATGGAGGTCAATACCTCGGCATGCGGACATTCCATCAATCTTGATATTGTCCAGTACGTTTGTGTTCTACTGTTGTTGTTATCGCTGTAAGATTGATATCATGCAATAAATTTTAAATTTGTCATTGCACAAAATGTTTTTTTTTTAAACTGCATGGTTATTGTTTTACCATCACTTTTGCTGTCGTCTGATAACTTGATCACGATTAAGGAGACATAACTCTACCAAATTCGTAGACTGCTGTAAATCCTATACAGCCTTGGGATATGGACTGCTAATGTACGTAAAAAAATACCATGTGACTGTTTTTCAGCTAATTAATCTTCCTGGTACAAACCTGATATGTAACACATACAGCTAGTAATGATTAGTTTAAAAAAAAGAAATTCAATTCTTATTATTAGGAATTTTAATCTATAAAAATCTAAAGTTAAGTAAAATATAATTCTGGACAATTAATTTCATATACAAATATACTTTTTGTTTGTTTGTTTTATAGTTATCACCTTCATCATTGTACATGGAACGGGAGATTTACGATGGGGTAATGGATGATTCAGTTGTAAGTTTATCAAACATTTATACTTTAAACGTATTTATTTTATTTGTACTATGATAAAGGTAATTTACAAATTATAGGGGAAAGTACACAAGAAAGCACAATCCAGATATACAGAGCAATGCCAGTGTATCAATCATATTAAAATCAATGCGATTGAACAAATCGAACTCAGCCAAGCAACCGGGATTGAGACAATGACTTACGGTCAGAAAACATTTAAGTTCGAGTTTGTACTCTTCTTAAAAAAACACCCATTATGAACACTGTTTAAAATAATTACGCGTGTTCTGATTAAAACAAATTGACAGTACAAGTAAAATAAACTTTAAAGTTTTATGAGCGTAAGACCACGTGTTTCGACAAGAAGTAGTACTGGACAGCATAATACCCAACACAACACATTTAACACGTGCGAGACAATACGAACCACTCACATGAAAAAGTCAGTATATATTGATATTCTGAAAGAATAATCATCTTCTACTCAAAACATGCCACCTGTCATGGAATCCCATTTATAAAATCTGTGTATCATACAAATTAGGCCAACGGATCCAAGATTCTGATAGATGCAAACAGCTGAATTACAGAAATCATGTTATGATTAACCATAAAACGTTACCAAAGATGGGAAATGACCTTACTTCATGTCCAACATTTTGTCCTATCAAATGTCTTTACGTTCTATGTTCCGTGTTGTAATGTCCGCTACGATTTCCGCATGAAAACGATGTTCGATCCAGTTGTTTGTAGAAGGGCTCGTGTCATATTTATGTTATTTTTGTTTGTTTTTTGTATAGTGGCTTGTGTTTTTTGTTTTGTTTTGTTTGTCTTAGTCATGTGTCTTGTGTACCTAATGTTGCCAGTTTCTCTGGATTGTCCATTCTTGATTGTCCCTTCGGTTTTCTCTTGCATTTATTTAGGTAATTGATGATCCTGAACAAGTAATGCTTTAACACATGTTCAGAAAGTCCTTGTAATTAGAACAGGTTCTAGAATAGCATGAATATAAAAATCCTTTGTTGGCATGTCCTTACTTGGTACAAACTATGTTTTAGTTATACACATTACCAGCTCTATATACTCGATAAGATATTGTGATGGAATGTATCTCCTTTTTCTGCATATCAATTTACATTCTTAAACATTTACTTTTAAGACTGCGTTGGATTATCTAAATCGGGTACCATACATGCTAGATTCGTTGTTTGGAACTACAGGTGGCGTAGCTGGAGGATTGAGGCGCCGTAGGGAAGCTCCAAATATAAGAAGAAAATTGATGCAGTATGACGAATATGACTATGATTACGGTAACAATTTATCTTAAAAGTAATTAGTACTGATTAACATATCTTACTTCTAGTAAAAGTAATTAAAATTCACACGAGTCATCCTCACTATTGTGAAAGTAATAACTACTATTTAGAGGACCACTATCTTATGGAACTTATTTGGACTAGTTGGGAGGACCTTGTTCTTGTAGACGTAATAAGAACTGATGATGGAGACATCACTCTTATCAAATTTAGTTAAGTTTTGGAGACACTAAATGTGTACTCAGAAGCCAAAAATGATATGGGTAAAAGAAAAGGTACGAAAAGATTAACAATGATTCACAAAGCACTACACAGAAAACTAAAGATTGCGTAACACACAAACCGAGGAACAGTTCAGATGCTCCGGATATGTAAGTAGTTCCTCCTCCAATAGTGACACTCGTCTGGTTACTCTTCCTAACATTTCGGCGATGAGCTATGAAAGATTGGTATATTGTGACTACGACATGCGGAACATATCTGTTGTCATCTCTGATACAGATATACGATAGTAGTTAACCAGACCGTAAAACATTCGAAGAGGTGACTTCAACTTAACCACTAGGAATCCTTGGTTCAATAGCTTCCTTGTTAGCAGTAACCCATAATCAAGGAAATCGTGATGGGAGCCGCAAGTTCTGAAATGTCAGATCAACTATAAGATGTATACCTCATATGCAGGTGCTGCTGGAATGTGGCTACAATGGAAAGTTCACAATCGAAAAATCGAAATAATATCTTTTGTCCTAAAGTTTTGTTCTCAGCTGGCCCCCACAGACAATTTCTATGTGAATGTCAATGATTGGACCAGCCATGGCTGTATCTGTTGTGTGGTGTACTTTATTTCAAGCTTAATTGGATAGATGTGATCCTCATAGTCACCAATCTTTTGGATTTTTAGTGTCTAACAGAAACAGGTCATAGATCTATGAAAATATTGGCTTGTTGCAGAAACAAGCCTTAGATCTTAGGAAAATCTGGGCTGGTTACAGAACGAAAAGTAATTCTGTGTTGAGTTCTAATACAACTTGTATTTTCAGGGGAAGGTGAGACGGTGTATATGATAGCTAGACGGAAGTTATTGGATGTGTTTGAATTAGAAAAACAGCTTCACCAGGTAATTATTAATTAATCAAGACAGAAATAGAGAATAAATTTTATTTCATTATTCCAGTGCATGACTGAGCAATCATTAAAATGCTAACGTTGTGTGCTTCCACAAGTTACTGACACAAAGATCATTAGTAGTGTAGATATGGACAATATAAAGAGGTAGATTTTTTGTGTGGTTTTAATGATTTAATTATAAACGTAATTACATTCTGTAAGGTGTATTCATACACCATGATATCACATTTTGCAATTATTTTTTCTTTAAATGAAAGAATAAATTTCTTTCCGAAGCAGCAAAGAAAGATATTTGATTGCATCAATAAAAAATACAACAAAAATGCAATTTTAACAGGTGTAAATGCACTGGTTGTAGGGTCTGTGAAAAAGTGACGTGACAAGTTTCTAGAGTCATTCGAGTATAAGCTTATCGCACAATCCGCTATATTGTACAGCCATATATAGTTTGCGTTTTAAACATTCCATGCGCTTCAAATAGAAATGCAAACACTCAAAATGGTTTCTCCTTTTTTAATTTAATTAAAACGCGGGTATTATTTAAAAAAAAAAAAAAAAAAGGGCCACAATCAAAATGTCCGACTTGAGAACATCACCCGATAGAAGTTTTGAAGAATATCTGTATTGGAATTATAAGAATTAAATATGAAATGTATGAGTTTATCGATGCGTCAAATAGAACTTACATCCACGAACTTTACGTCCTCCGGATTTTATTTAGTTTGTGAGTGATGCGGCCAAGCTTAGACATTGATAAACGCCTACACAATCATAATTGATCCTAAACAAAGTAATTGACAGAAAAATGAAAAGCAACAAATTTATTTTGTCACATTTACTCAATTATGTAACTAAGATGTCAGAAAAATTGTCATTTTATTGGGTTATTCTACAATAAGTGACAAACGTAATAATATATGATTCTTCCTATTTTCAGATCATCCCAATTAGATCCGTCAGTGAAGGCAGTAGTAGCTCCATAAAGTTGTTATTTAGTCAATTAAATGCCAGATACCCCGCTTTAAACTGGACCAAAATATTCCCAGATGTAGGACCAGATACAACTGTGGTTCTTACAGATGCTAATTTCTTTTATGGTCTGGACCGGATCATTGCTCAGACTAATACAGAGACAGTTACATTCTATGAACTGCTGACAATCATCTTCCAAGGAATCTGGAAATATCTACCATATGACAAGAGGTCCTACATGGATGGTATAAGTAGCGTAACGATCGAGAGATATAGTTGGTTAAATTGTGTTAATTTAACATTAAATTTACTAAATAAGGAGCTTCATCGTGAATATGCTACAAAAATGTCAAACGAGATTGGTCAAAGTGTTGACGACTTGAAATCTATAATTAGAAATATTACCAATATAATGGAGGGGAATATATATAATTCAACAGAACTTAGCGAAGCTACACGGAATTCCCTGCAAAATATACTATCTACAATAAAGGTGAAGACGATGCCTCTACCTATAATAGACACAACGTTTATCATGAGACCATCTCTCTCCTTTCTATTTGCTGCGACGGAATGTCTGAAGAAAAAGTACAATGAAGACATGACGAGAATCGGTACGGTTGTGGCATCTGACGTGATCACGTGGTCAGATCTTCAATCACAGTATGATGTCAGTAGCAATACAATAGGTAATGTTTTACACTCTTATTCTAGTTGCGAAGAGTAAGCTTCAACCGTCATGATCAACAATTCATCCTCAATCAAGTGAATACAAGAGAGATCATATAGCCAATTTTGATGATAAAGAACTAATTACGAAAAAAAGGCTCATGTTACAAACGAGTTACATCGTATATTTAAATGAATAACACGAAAGTTGTATATCTCGGCAGTTACAATTAATTATTGATGTTTTTAAAGTGCCGTGCCTGTTACAGATAGCTTTAATTATTTGTCCACATACCACGCAAGGCTATCGATTCTCTTCGGCGGTTATCTTTAAAAGATACATTGTCTTGTCTTGTTATAACACGGAAGTATTTTTTCTTAGAAATTTCACTTATCTTATGACTTCTTTGTATTAATGTTTGTTTACACATAGTGGTGTCCAACACGTATTGTGCTGTGTTTTTGATTTGTTTGTCTTCGTCTTGTGTCTTGCTTACCCTATGTTGCTAGGTTTTTTTCTGGAATATCCATTTTGATGACCTCTTCGGTATTATTTAACGTTTGTTTACTCAAGATTGATTTCGAATATTTTTCACATGCTTTCAAATTATATTCAACATGAAGATTTACACGAGTCATATCCAAAGGTTATTACTGGGTTAGTAACTAGATTAACACGACGGGTGTCACTAGTGGAACAGGAACTGCTTACCCTTCCAGAGCAACTGAGCTCACCCCCGGTTTTAGAGGGGTTCGTGTTACTCGATCGTTGGTTCTATATATGTATGTTTTGTAGATCATTGTTTGTCCTTTTGTACTTTTTCTTTTGGCCGTTGTGTTGTCTATTCTTCTTCGATATATAGATTCTGATTACCCCTTTGGTATCTTCAAACACTTCTTGCAAAGAAAAATCAAAAATAATATATACTTTTTTTTTTATTGCAGAGCTTCCCTTAGGACTTACTTCCAGGATTGATGTAAAAGATCCAATATTTCCTGTTTTATCCAGTATTGGCTATGAAGTGGCCTCTAATGTTATACTGGCATTGTATGGTATGCATAAATTATATGTTGTCAAATATTGGTTATGAGCATGACACCAATATCGTACAGACAGTGAATGGTATAAATATATCCATTTAATTCCTGATCAATTCAGCACATCCTTATTTCGTCATTAGTGTTAATCTGGGTCAATACTATTGTAGGTCATGACTAATTGGTGAAGGTTGGAGACGAATTACACACAAAATACAGCAATAATAGCACAATATTCAACCGATGCACACCGTTAAACTGTTATTCTTTTTTTATTGTTATCTTTTCAGTGTTTTTGGGTTATGGTGTTTAACGCCACTTTCAACAATATTTCAGTGATATCGTGGCGTGTAGCTTCATTGGTGGAGAAAACCGGAGAAACAACCGACCTGCTGGAAGTCAATGACAAACTTTATCACATAATGTTGATCGAGTACACCTCGGCATTGGTGGGATTCGAACTCACAACGTTAGTGGTGATAGGCACTAATTACATAGGTAGTTATAAATAAAACTACAATATACTCACGACCACGACTACCCCTTTTCAATGTTTAACCAACGGTTCACTGTAAAAAAAAAGTGAGAGAAGAAAACAACCCAAATTGTAGATAGTATCATTTTTATACTTAACCATGGTGTTTTTGCTTCATTTTTAAGGTTCCATGAAAATAGCCTTGCCAGAATCCTGGTGGAGTTCAGCCTCATCTTCATATTACCTGAACACCTGGACATGCTTTGATAATCAACTGTCGTCTGTACTTTCTGTATGTTTACAATAGCTGAAAACCAAAATATGTTGGAATAAGACAGCTAACTTGAAGAATATTTTATATATGTTACATCATGCTGCTAAAATGAACTTAATGTTACCAAACATGAACTTACCTAATACAAAATCGGAAGTTGTCCCTGAGTCAGGGTGATCAACTGTTTCCCTTTCTTAAGCCCGCCAAGAAATCAACTATTTATCGAAATATGCATGCATGTACTTATTTGTGGGGGGGGGGGGGGTATTTTAACATGCAAACTTAAATGCATGGTTTGATGAAGGCAACCGACCTAAACTAGACACATTTGTACTACCATACACCTACAAAGAGTACCTTTAATTGATTTTATTCATACAATGCAAGTAAATATCATTTTATTTTACGTGGCTTTAAAAAGAGGGTGTCCTATTTGACCTTCTGGTATTCTGATTAGTAACTTTATTTGAAAACATTTTGTTTTGAATTTACTGTTTATTCATGAAAATGGTTCATAATAAAAATGTATATTTACTTCAAACAAGCATTCATGAAATGAATACCATTTTAGACTCGTGTGTGTGTTGGTGTGTTTGTGTGTGTGTTGGTGTGTTTGTGTGTGTGGAAGACAAACACAACCAATGCCAAATCAAATGCTACAATTACAGTATAACCAATATCTAACAACAAGCATAATAAACTGAAATAATTAGTGTTCGTTATCATAACTATTTTATAATTTCAGGGAAATAAACGTTCAAATACTGGTGAAATAATGACAGGCGATGGAGCTCTACAGCTAGCACTACAGGTTCGTAATTGTTTTAACGTTAGTATTGTCCATCAGTATAGCATGACATATTTTTGCATACAATACAGGCAAGAACACTCATCTAGTTTCTGTGGTGGATTTCTGATCGGAACAAAAACATAATTTTTGTAGAGGACAACAAAGTGAACATTTCCTTAATGATTGGTGTCAATTTGCTGTGCGAATTTGGAAAATACGATAAAAGTGTGAAACTTTAATGACGTCTACACAAGACTCCAAGTGATGACAATATATCACATGACCATTAAGGTCAGGTGAGTTATGGATACTCAAGCATACTCAAAGTAATTGTTTTATTCTATCTTAGGAATTTGAAAGACAAATGGTATCCGGCATCACAAAGAGATACTTTCTTCCTACGTTATCGTCAACGCCTGAACAGCTGTTTCTGTTACATTTCACACAGGTACTAGTATATTACAATCATATAAACCACAAGAATATTACAAAAGCAAGAAAACAGACAGGTCTTAACAGAATAGTCAAAAGATCATCTATGCCCGGGGGAGGACTACCTTTTAATAATGATTTAGAAACTGTAAATTTCAATACAAATACAATGTATATCAAATAAACAATACCAATGCCGAAGCACTGACTACTGGGTGGATGATACCCTCGGGGGCTAATGAAGCACTGACTACTGGGCGGGTGATACCCTCGGGGGCTAATGAAGCACTGACTACTGGGCGGGTGATACCCTCGGGGACTAATGAAGCACTGACTACTGGGCGGGTGATACCCTCGGGG
>MJUT01059646.1:789097-808457 GCA_002080005.1 Gigantidas platifrons
TTTTCAAGTGCCTCCTTTATGATTTTACAGCCTTTTATTGCATCAGAACATGCTAAGTTTAAGGCGTGACCATAACAATGAGTATATAAAGCTCTTGGTTCGATGGATGAAATTTGGGTGGCAACGCCAGATTTTGTTCCTGCCATTGCTGCAGCCATATCGTAACACTGACCTCTGCATTTATCAAATGGTAGATTCAGTCTCCTAAGTACATCCTGAATTGAGCTAAAGATAGTAACAGCTTCAAGATTTTTTAATTCATATAATCCTAAAAATTCCTCACTAACGATAAAATCATTATCGACCCATCGCAAGCAAATAACCAGTTGTTCAGTGTTAGATGCATCAGCGGTCTCATCTGCCATGATTGTATAAAATGAACTTTTCTGAATATGAGTAATGATATTACGCAATACTTTGTTTGCCATCGTTTCTATCAACTCATTTTGTATCTCCGGTGATGTGTACTTATTTGTCTTTTTCCCTTTCCACTTCATTAGCAACTGATCATCTTCGGCTCTCATCTGCAGTAACTGCATGAAGTTTGAGTCACTGCCATCCCCATCTCCTCTAAAAGCTAACCCCTGTCGTGATAAAAAACGGACATTTGATAGGATTTTAAGAAAGCATTTCCTGTTTAGCGCCAATGTCTTTTGTAGTAGTTGGTAATTTGATTGTTCTCTCGATTGCTTCCCTGTGACACCTACTATTTTCATGACTCTGAAATTTCTGTGTAGCTTTCTTCCAGTTTATGAATCCTGTTGATATGAACGCTTTATCTACAAAGGCTTTGGACAGTTTATTTTCATTGAATTCCTGAATACAAACAAAGCAAAACGCACTGTCATTCTCCTCATCGTAATGCAGCCAAGTCCACTTTTGAAACCAGCTAGGTTGAAATGACCTTTTATGTTTATCAAACTGTCTGACGGGAAATCTTTTTACTGGTTGGTGGGGTTTATCTCCAATCACAGGTGTATCAAATTCTTTTGAGAAATTACAGTCAGTTCCAATGTTTCCTGTTTGGGTACAATGCAGATGTTGACTATTGTCATTTTCATTATTCTCTCCTGATTCTGACTATGTATGGAAATGATGCGGTGATAATGATGAATGAAGATTAGTCTCGTTTGATGGGTCACTCTTGGAAGATGGAGGGGTGGGACTGCCCATGCAAGATGTTGAGCTTGACATAGGAGGTGTGCAAGTTCCAGTTGCGTTGGAGCGGCTTCCATTGTCCAGCAATGTTTCAGTATTTGAATACTTGTTTTTATTTCCTGCACGGAAAAAATGAATCCATCGTTGACTGAGTCTTGGATTTTTTGTGCCTAACTTGAGTCTTCCCAGTAAATGACTCTTTATTTGCATCTTTCCTTTTTTCTCCTCTCGAAACTAGTAATGGCACAAAATGATTTGGTTGGAAGATTGCTCCTTCAGTGCTATCCAACTGTCCATCTCTTGTCCATAAAATGTGCATATATTTCGTATTCTCTTCATAACCTTCATTACAATATATTGGTCCATTAAGTATTGGTCTCAAAACATAGTTAACATCAGGATAGACAGATATTATTCGACAATAGCGACGCAAAACCTGTGTTGCGGAACACATATGCAGCAGTCCACACCATGAATTGTCAACACATGCATTTATTGCCTCAATTTTAATTGCTTCTGATAAGTTTTGATGTGTGTAGTAATGTGTTAATCCATTCTCTGTCAGCAACAGGTCAGTATAGTTTACTTCAGATGTAGGGTATCGTGAAAATAAATCTGTCATTTTTTGGCTTGAGAGACAGTAATCCATTGGCCGAAGATAAAGTTCAATGGCAATGAGAGTCCGAAGACAACCAGAAAGGGATTCAGTACCACAAAGAAATAAGGATATGGAATTAAACAAACAATTACCATTTCCTGTTGCTGCAACAGCTGTGCTGTTGGGTTGTAAAAATTGTACGTTTTCAGGTATAAGAATGGTTGATAATTGATCTTCTCTTAAAGTAGAATCAAACTTGTCCATCCTTATATTCTGGTACAGAAATACCTCCTGATCGTTTTGTATTTTTTGTATTCTATGAATGTCATTTTGTATCATAAGTTCACGAAGATTATCCATTCTGATCTATCAACAACCAGTAGCTCTCTGAGACACTTTGCCACGACAACAAATTCTGTGTGTCAGATAAAACAAAACCCGCCTTAATAAAAATCCATAACTTTATACATTTTGAATTCAATAGATTATCTTTGCACATTTTCCTGTGTGTCAGATAAAACAAAACCCGCCTTAATAAAAATCCATAACTTTATACATTTTCAATAGATTATCTTTGCACATTTTCACCATTACCATTCATGAAATGTATCTATGATTGTTAGTTTGTTTAGTCAGTGTCCAACGTCCAGTGAGCAACATTTCAGTTATATCAGGACGGAAAAAAAACAGTGTGGGTGGGATAACCGGGGCAACGAGTCTTGGACTGCCACTAAAGGGGAGAGATGGGTCGGGACTGGAAATCTAGCCTTCCATACCGCCCACTCTTATCGAATATACAGAAGGGATCTTTAGCGTATATGAAAATGTTACATGTCTATGAAAATCCATCTTCTATGACCGTTCTGTGCACACATGATACATTTGTTAATTAGAAAAGAAAAAGAAATAAAAATTCACAGTATTATTTCACACAGTGAAAATAATAATGCTACAAAATATTTTGCACTACAAAATATTGGGGGGGGGGGGCGGCCCCCCTGGGCCCCCCCCTTGTACTACGGGCCTGTTATAAGTACAATATGGACCAACTTGGCTAACGTCGACCGGACAAATAGGCAAGTCTACGCATTGACAATAATGTCATAGGTACATGTATATACCATAAATCTTGGATTTAAACCGAAGTTTAGAACCCTAGCCTATACGAAAAGCTGGGGCCATTTCAAAGGGGGTAGGTACCTTACGTCCGTATATAAGTACAATCTGGACCAGCTTGGCTAATGTCGGTTGGGCCTTTTTATGTTTCAAGCATTGAAAGCACGGTAATTTCATAGTAGGAAATACCCTAGACCTGAAATCCGCGCCTAAACCCAAGATTATAACTCCTAGCGTCGTGCGAAAAGTTGAGTGCCATTTCAAAGAGGGTGCACTATGCCCGTATATATATATATATGAATGTGCATTTTAAAGTACAATTTGGACCAAATTGGCTAAGATATTTATAAAGTCGACATGTCAAAACAACAAATACTACACAAACTCTAGTGAGCGTTCACAGGCACTTGTTTCATTCAAAAAATATATGCCCAAAAAACAAGTGCCTGTGTGAGCTTTTGACCGACAATTTCATGTCATGTGCGTGCACATTGATTCATGCTAAGTTGGCCCAATATTTGTACTATATACAGGCGCAGAATAAAAGTTTTTATTTTCTACGCATAAATATATTGTCAGTAAGAAATTTCAGTATTTGATGTAAACAGAAAGGTGAACCATTTATATCACAGATCAATCATTGAACACATATTTTATGATATCAAATTTTCGCGTTAATAAAAGTATTTTGACACGTGGTTTGATATTTATATTTTTAGTAACGTGATCACGTGACAATAGAATGCCAAAATGTCGGAAGGCATGAGCAGTGGGGCAAGGAGCGAGTCAGCTGGCGTTCTCGCAGTCAAGCCAAATCCTGGACTAAAGTTCGATAAAAAGTTGTCAGACACAGAAAGATCTACTAGGGTATTTAGATAATTAGAATATTTTCCTCAATATCTGTTTCACAAAAGAAAAATATCATTAAAACCACGAGCAATAGTCGGTACACACACTGTCACTGACACAGTGACACTGCTGACGAGCTGTACTGACTAGTAACTACTGCCTGGTAGCCACTGTATTATCAATGCACGATATATTATTTTGTTGGAT
The DNA here is from genome assembly GCA_002080005.1 of Gigantidas platifrons. Classification (NCBI taxonomy): domain Eukaryota; kingdom Metazoa; phylum Mollusca; class Bivalvia; order Mytilida; family Modiolidae; genus Gigantidas; species Gigantidas platifrons. Next base: position 793,026 of record MJUT01059646.1, read on the forward strand.
GATATATACGTACGTATACTGTATAATATAAATTGTTTATGAGGCTTGTGAGATTTCTTGTATTCCACAATTTGTTTTTGTTGACAAAATTTAGATTTAATGCATTTTAATATTACTGCCATCATTACCGGTAAATCACAATTCATCTTGAATAATAATAATGGGAACACTAACAGTAGATATATAGATCTAACTTCTTCAATTTAACACATGATTGTTTTATTGCCCATTCAAGAATTGGAACTTTGTTATTCCTCATTCTCTTTTGAGGGGGGGGGGGGGGGGGCAACAGCTTCATGTGCCATGTGTTCTTCATATCCTGATTCATGTACACGTAGTCTCAATGTATATATTTTTACATTTTAATCCCACAATTGTCATGTGCCATGTGTTCGCTATTTTTACATTCTAATCAGGAATTGTCAAGATACATGTGTTCTAATCCTCCAATTATGCCATGTGTTCTTCATTTTTACATTCTATTCCTGTAATTGTCATATGGCCTGTGTTTTTCATTTTTATATTATAATCCCACAATTGCATGTGACATGTGTTCTTCATTTTTACATTCTAATCCGAATCCCAAAATTGTCATGTGACATGTGTTCTTCATTTTTACATTCTAATCCGAATCCCACAATTGTCATGTGACATGTGTTCTTCATTTTTACATTATAATCCCACAATTGTCAAGTGTCATGTGTTCTTTATTTTTACATTCTAATCCCATAATTGTCATGTGACATGTGTTCTTCATTTTTACATTCTAATCCCACAATTGTCATACATGTATGACATGTGTTCTTCATTTTTATATTCTAATCCCACAGTTGTCATATGACTTGTTCTTCATTTTTACATTCTAATCCCACAATTGTCATATGACATGTGTTCTTCATTTTTACATTCTAATCCCACAATTGTCATGTGACATGTGTTCTTCATTTTTACATTCTAATCCCACAATTGTCATATGACATGTGTTCTTCATTTTTATATTCTAATCCCACAATTGTCATATGACATGTGTTCTTCATTTTTACATTCTAATCCCACAATTGTCATATGACATGTGTTCTTCATTTTTACATTCTAATCCCACAATTGTCATGTGACATGTGTTCTTCATTTTTACATTCTAATCCCACAATTGTCATGTGACATGTGTTCTTCATTTGTACATTCTAACCCCATAATTGTCATATGCCGTGTGTTTTTCATTTTTACATTCTAATCCCACATTGTCATATTCCCTGTGTTCTTCATTTTTACATTCTAATCCTGCAATGGTCATGTGTCATGTGTTCTTCATTTTTACACTCTAATCCCATAATTGTCATATGCCATGTGTTTTTCATTTTTACATTCTAATCCCACATTGTCATATTCCCTGTGTTCTTCATTTTTACATTCTAATCCTGCAATGGTCATGTGTCATGTGTTCTTCATTTTTACACTCTAATCCCGCAATTGTCATTTGTCATGTGTTCTTCATTTCCTAATAGTACATGTAATACCCAGTAATCACATTTTTTACATTTTAATCCCCACAATTGTTGTTTTAGGATTTACGTTTTGTGCACAATTGAAATGAAATTAAAAAAATGTGATCATGAAAAATCAAATAGAATTTCTGTCAAACTTCTTTATTTAACTAGTGTCTGTTGAAAAGTTATTTAAGAAATAATTCATGGAAGCCATATGTATATATTTTTTTTACCACAGGAAGGCACTTTATGTCATGAAGTTTTACCCCGAGCGTTAGCGAGGGGTAAAAATCTGACATAAAGGGCCTACCCGTGGTAAAAACAATATATACATATGGCTTCAGTGAATTATTTCGATTGTAATATGTAAAAATTGGTAAAATATCGTTATAAATTGTCGATGACGTCATAAATTACAATGGGTGTAGGTATATATTAATTTTACCAAAGGTTTGAACTCAAAGCGTTTGAAGGACGTCATATTAGAATGTACAGTAACTTTATCAATTGACTTGTACGTGGTGTTTAGAAGTTGAGTAGGCAAATCATGTGTATGTCTATCTGTCTCAGATATAGGTGTATTTTGAAAAGACTTTGAGTTGACATTCTCCTTTTGTAAAGTATAGACATAATATTTATGTCGTACAATAACAGCTTTATCAACTGGAACAAAAACTTAAGATTTGCTTTTTATTTGTTTTTAATACGCTTGTTTTGAATCATGTCAATTCTTATCATGCTCCGTCTTTTTCGTGTCTTGACATCTGAAATGTTAGGCAGATGACTTCCGGTGTTTATGCTATTACCGTGACAACGTCAACATATCAGTTAGTCGTAGATGCAGTATGTTTTAAGTAATTGTAATATGGAAACGCCAAGAAAACGGCTGAGTATTTCCTGGTGTTCGGTACCCCACTGTCTGATAACAGAAATATATCAAGACAGATCGTTTTCCTTTCATGATTCATGTATACGTATGTACAATCACAGCAGTAAATAAAGAAAGAAAACAAATTTAATTTTAAAGAATGAATTGTCTGTGGATTGAAGTCTTTGATACAAATAAATAATTTAATTGATATCTGTCTTTTACAGAAAATATTAGGAATTCTTTAAGTTGAGGAACTTTAAAACGCCACATATTGATGGGAGTTTTCGTTGTGTACATTGTCACTGGAAGTCCAGTGCCTAACATTCCATCAAAATCAAGTGGTCTGGCAGACGAAAAATAAAACTTTTGACGGAATGGAAATGATTCGAAACAAGCAAATTGAACAATATCACAGTTAATTTTGAAAAACCATAATTTTTTGTCAAAATAAAAAAAAAAATATTTAAAATGTTCTTGTACGTACACTTGAGAAATATTTCCTCAGCAAATTCAAAGCAAATTTATCCACAAACTAAAATCAAGATTATGACAGAAGAGTTCATAAACTACATGTAGGATTTTATGAAGAAAAAAAATTAATAAGATAGGATGTACATGCATAATATATATAATCGTCTGTTGCATCTCGGATGCTTTTATGATTTACAGTCAAACCTGCTTTAGTGTCCACGTCTATTTTGCAATAACTTGCATAATGTGACCTTAACTTTAATTTCACTTCAAAGTGCATTTTCTATTAATTGAAACTGTATTAAGCAACCACCTGTGTTATGTGAACCTACAGTATATCAATTTTCCCTTGAAAGGTCACATAACGAAGGTTTGACTGTATATTGGTATAGAGTATCACTTGAACATGCATGTATTGGGTTCATGTAAATAACTATAACATTTAAGAATTTCAAAGTCTTTTTACATTTTGTTGTCATCCTATGCAATTATAGCATACATGTGTAGATACACAGTTGTCTGTCTGTCTGCTTTCATTGTTAACAATTCACATTTTGATCAACTCCTGAGTGGTTTTCTTGAACATTATAACAGTGTAGTAAATCTCAATGATGCTTAGATACACACCAAGGGACCAGGGAAATGTATCAGATGGTACAGAATGTCGGAATACTCAGACCTGTTTTTTTTAGTTAACAGAAATACATTTAGATCATAAATTTTTGTTGGATGTTACAGGATTTCGTAAAACTCAGGTGTCGGATTGCACAAGTTCCACTGTATATATATATATATAAGCTTAAATAAAGTAATATGACAGATTTAACATTGATATACAGATCAAATTTCTTCCTAAAAAATCAATGATAGTACATTTGCTAATCCTAACTATTATATATTTAAGAATAATTGACAGGAAAGACTGGAAATAAATTGATTGCTTTCTTATCAAGGTACTATTGACCCTCGACTACAAAAATCTATTCGCTATTTACATTTTTCCACAAATTTGGTATTGACTTTCTATAAAAAAAAATGGAATTGTCTACCTTTTATGTTTTATTCTGGTCCAGATATACTTAGTGAAATTGCATTTCTATTTAATTTTTATAAACAAATTACCTCCCTTTTGAGCAATGAAATTCATATAAATACCTGTATGCAATGTACATGTACATATAAAATATACAAGCAAAGCTAAAATAAAAAAACACAACTTAGATTTATTTCATATTTAGGCCACTCCAAATTAAATACTTGTTATTCGGACCCGCTTGCACCTTAAAATTCAGATTGAAAATTTCGACAAAAATGTTTCCTCATCATTTTGTCAACATTCCCTCTTCACGTTTCATGATTTTTAAACAATTTGAAATAAAAAAATGTCTCCCGCTTATAAAAATATCTTGAATTCTCATTTAAAAACACAAAAATGAGGGCAAAAATGATTAAATTTTTTTTTTAAAAGTGCCGCTCGCTTGTTCAAGATTTTAGCGCCTCAAAAAATTCAATTTTCAGAAGAAAAAAATAATGAAAAATATTTCGCTCGCCCACTCCATTTTTTTAATGAAAAAATCTGAAGAACAAGTAATCAATTTGGAGTGGCTTTAAGGATATTATACATTTAAGTCTCCAATGATAATTGTCGGTCAAAGTACAATTTTGAAATTTCACATACTTGTACAAGTGTATGTAGTGATGATGTACATGTAGTCTTGATCCAACATTCAGAAAAATTTAAGTGATATCACCTTCAAAATTTAACAATGTTACGACCTTGATGAAATACATGTCAGATCAATAATTTTATGACTGCAAATGATTATTGTCAATAATTTTGACATTTTTATAGACAGAAATACTGTAAAATTTTTGTATTTAAGGTTATTTATAGCTACTCTTATGGAAAATACAGTAATCAACCAGAACTCAATATGAGAATAGTTCTAGATGCCAAATTAATTTTCTGCCAAATTTACATCTCCCAATGCTAATTTTAAAAACTAGTATGAGAGTGTGGGATGAAATTGTCTGTGCATGTGTTTGTCCTTTGTCATTTATATATGGTAGATAACTTTTAAGAAATATTTCCACTGAATTTTTGCATGTACAATGTAATTGTCCATTAGAAACCACCACTCCATCATCTTTTAAGAGGATCAACTTTTTATCAGGAGAAATGATCAAACCATGTATAGATTTTAGAAAAGAACATCATTTATGAGGGCAAGACTGCACAGTGGTACAATGTATGATGGATATCCATTAGGCATCAGGGATTCCCTGAATCCATATATTAAAGCAATATTGTAAATTTGTCCCTCATATTTTTAATATAGTCTAGAAATATCTCTAGATACATAATTAGTCTCATGACATATATACTGCTTATACATCATAACATGTAAGAGTAATGAAATAAAAAAAACAACATAACAAAGTACTGTAGATGAAATATCCCAAACTTAATTTTTAATGAAATTTCTATACTGTTAGATGGGAGACAACCCAAAAATGTTCAAGATTTATGTCTGAAAATAGCCTCAAAATAAAATAATATAGTACATCAACTGGACATGTCTGTTGTGCATTTTTAGCATATTAGATGTTTGCTAAATGAATTGCCAACTGATGTTCTGGCATTAATTGGTGTTCCACATTATTAATTTATTTTTTCATATTTTAATCTTCTCTTCGAAATTCTTTTATCAAACTGAATCGAACTTGGTAGGAATTCGAATGACCCTTGGGAATAGGAGATTCAGATTTGTACAAATGTAGTTGGTCATTTGTCAGGAGGGGCCCTAAAAGAGGAAAACAATTTCTCAAGATAAAACAATAGAAATACTATGATATACATGTACATGTATGACATAATGCAGTGCATCATGAATGTGATAAATAAATTGAGATTTGTTCAAACAAAGAACAAGGGATTCAAAATGGAATGGCATATGACTCAACAGTGTAATATGCAGATTAATTCGAATTCCGTCTTGTGCAATTCGCCAAATGAAGGCCCCAAAGATTTACATCAACATGTGTTGCATTCCAAGATTTTTGACACCTCAGGTTTTCCTTACTGAAACCAGGCCACTGTACCTTTTGATAAACAATCTTGACCACACAAGAACATGATTCACTATTGTGATATGTAGATTCAAGCTTTTACAAATTAATAAAGGCTCCATGGCCAGGAGTTTTACATGGACTGGAATAGAGGCTATGGGTTATGGTGTTTAACGACACTTTCAACAATATTTCAGTTATGTCATGGCAGTCAGTTTTATTGGTGGAGGAAACTGGAGAAAAAACAGCCTGGCCACAAGTCACTGATAAACTTTATCATTGTATTGAGTATACCTCACCATGAGCTGGATTCGAACTCACAACTGTAGTGGCGATAGGCACTGATTACCTAAGTAGTTGTAAATCCAACTACCATACTATTATGACTACAATGCCCCCGACTTCAATAGAGAAAATTGAAATAAATTCAAGAGTACAAAAATGAAGAGTAGTTTATATAAATTTGGCATGAAATATCCATGTGAAATTAAAATTTAGTATTGTACAAATGAATGACACAGGGTCTATGGGATAGTATCTCTAGATGATTAAAGTTTGACAGACTACAAAAAGGAAACATTAAAAAAAAATTCTTCAAAACCAGTAGTGGAAAAGCAATTATGAATTCATGAATATTAATTATCTTTGTGATCAGATCTACAGATTTAGTTCTGCACGTTTACACAAATTTAGAAGATTCTGACGTCTAGTGGATCAAAATTTAACAAATGCTAATAGGCAATACTTCAATTATTACTCTTTTTTTTTAAATTTACCTTTATATAAATATATAAATACAGTTTAATTTGTAATTTGACTTTGTACATTGTATTATGCATATTCTGTATATATTTCGTCAGGGCAGAATATTTTGTCCTTGAATTGAGTGTACATGTACCTAATGAAGGTTATTGCAAAAATGTGACTTGCACAATAAATTAAATATCCACGTTTTATAGTATAAAAATAGGTTAATTTTGTTTGGTTTCTAAAACAGTAATTGATATACTTTTGTTAAGAATTGAGTGTACCTGATGAAGGTTATTGCAAAAATGTGTCTTGGGCACTTAATTAAATATCTACATTTTATTGTAAAAAAAATAAGTTCATTCATATGCTTTCTAAAACAGTAATTTATATACTTTTGTAAATACCTAGCCTACCAATAACAGGTAGGAAATTTATCCACAATAAACTGACAATAGTTTTCTGGTTTTGTATTGTACGTGTTCATCCAAGTATTTTTAGTAATGCAAGGGGTATACTAGTCATTATCAAAATACACGCACTTTTCTGTTATTACACAATTAAAAGAAAAATATCAACCAAACTGATTGGAGAAAACATGTTTTACATGAAGGCACATCAGCTTTATATAGTTTTACCATCTAAATCCAGATTGCTACACGAAGACCTGTTTTTTCCTTGGTGTTACATGTTATTTTTCCATAATGACTTACTTCTGGTCAATTGTACTATTCAGATGTAATGATTTGATCTTTATATTATTTTTGAACTATTCCTAAAACTTTAATAGCACAACATTATTTTTGCTTGATATATATTGAAATTTAAAAAGAAAATTAGCATAAACCTGCTGTTATAGATTATCATGTCTGTGGTGTTACCCTTCCTATGAAGGCTGGTAAGAGTTATCTGTCTTGTCATATTTGAAGCAAAAATAGTTTTCCCCTTTGCTTATTTCCTGTTTCATGACATCGTGCAGACGACAAAAGTGATTCATAAACTAATATACAGCCGAAAAAGTATGTGCAATTGGTATAGTATATAAATTTTATGTCTGTGGTGTACTTCTCACTACTTCTTTTTGTTAGAATTGAACAAAATATAAAAATATACAATACATTACATTTGGTATTCTTCACAAGATATACATATAAAATATAGTCAGGGAGAAATTATTTTTCTTTTATCCTGAAAATACTTACCTGTTTGTCTGTGGTGTTACCATAAAAATTGTGTAACACCACAAACATTTAGTATTAAAATTGTGAATAAAAACATTATTCCATAAACAGTAATATTCAGAACAAAATATTGCTCTTTAACCTATGCAGAGAAATTGTTCAAACATCGTCATTTACTTGCAAGATATAGTTTAACAAGCTGATATGAGTATATTGTTTAGACCTGGTAACACCATGGACATATCTTCATAACACCATGGACAAAACTGATATTGTTCATGCACTAAACCAAATTGTTGAAAAAATGAATATTGTACTGAAAACATTTAAGAAAACAAAAAATATAGGTTGATAGTTGTGTTTTTTTCTTGAATTAAATGTTTACATCCATGAAGATGTCCCTGGTGTTACTTTTGTCATCTGTGGTGTTACCTCTTGTCAATGGTGTTACCTCATGTAAATTGTTTCATAAAAAGGATAAATGACATAATTGAAGTAAATTATATTATAGTTGAATAAAGTTGACTTTGATAACTATGTATAAGTCATCTTTTCTTTATATAAAGTGAAACAAAATACAATTATGAAAACTTGTTGTTTCATAATGCAGCTTAAATGGGACTCCACAACTACATATCCAAATATTGTGATAAAAACTAGTGCTCCAAAGAAAATATCCTAAATTATGCATAATTTCCCTGTATATTATGTATGTTACTATGTAGCCATTTTTTACATAAAAATTATTTTTCATTTTCCTAAGAAGAGTAATTTTATGTTGGTAACACCACGGACTGAAAGGTATGAGGGGGTGCTACATATCTAGAAATATTTTTTTTCATGATTGTTTTCCCGACTGCATATTATGTGAATATGTCATTGTAATGTAGGAAAAACTAATAGGCTAAAGCAAAACGGGAACGAAAATATTTGATGTCACCAAAATATGAACAGGAAAAAGTGTGTGTATTTTGATTATGACCCATATGTATTCTGGTGTGAACTACTGATTATGCTGTTGTGAAGCATTTTCGATACCAGTGATTTTAAACCCTGACTTTTTTACAGGGTCACGCAGACAAACAAAGATATAAGTTTTGGATTAGATTAGATTTATGGTGTTTAACATCATTGTCAACCATATTTCAGTTATATCATGGCTGTATAAGTTTTGGCATGAGTTACAAATTAATGTATACAGGCATCTCTGTCACCTTTATTAAGCAGGCATCTCTGTCACCTTTATTAAGCAGTCACCTATACTAAATGGTCACCTTTTTCTTGTCCTGTAATGTAAAATTTCATATGAATTAAACCTCTTTTTAAGAGGTCACCTGTCTTAAAAGACCACCTTTTCCTAAAGGTTTGACAGTAATAGACATGTATTACTTTCTCATGATGTAGATTATATGAAATAAAAAGTGTTAAAGGGAAAGGAAACCCAATCAGCATGCATATATGTAGGGTTATAATAACAAAATTACTTATTAAAACATAATTACTTATTAAAAACATAATTACTTATTAAAAACAAAATTACTTATTAAAAACATAATTACTTATTAAAAGCAAAATTACTTATTAAAAACATAATTACTTATTAAAAAGGTAATAAACTACATTTTCTGCTTAAAAGAATAGCAGAAAGCTATTGGATATGTTAAGATCAAATATTATAAAAAAATTTCGATTGCAAGGCAGCTCCCATATTTACAATACAAACGAAATACATATTATCAACCAACCAAGAAAATGTACATTACCGAGTTTTAATGGGTGATGTACATTAGAGCGAAAAAATAAATTTACACTGGACATTTCATGATTTGAGCGAAAAATTTCAATTGACCCTAGAATCTATGTGAACAATTGAGCGAAGCTCACAACCTTTACCTGTACTCACCTGTAAAGTATTACATGAGTTTAATGTTTTAGTCAACCAGTTGTTATTATTTAGTCAAGATGAACATAAAGGTAACGGAAACAAATGCAGAACGGAATTAGGTGATAACCTTACAGTTTTTGTATCTACATGTATATATTTGTTTTTAACTTTTAAAATAATGCTTAACTTTTATAAATAAAACAAGACAATATCTTGTTCAAAGCATACTCCCACCTCCCCGTGATGAGCAGGGGGCAGTAGACTCCATGTCTGGCTAACAGAAGAGTGTTTTTCTGCTCAAATTGGTTATTAAATTTTCGCTCAAATGGATTACAAGTTGTAGTTCTTATGTCCACTTTTAATCTTGCTCTTTTGTCCTGTTAATTCTCTCAAATGTCTTTTGCTGGTTTTAATGAATAGCGAATCAGACAATATGTGTTTTTCCCTTATACATGTAATTTTGATTCAGAATATCGGTAGTGGAAAGTATGTCGACAGTTAATCGCTGAAACACAATACAACCGAACCTCTTTGGGACCAACGTTTGTGTTCAGAATAAACAGGTGTTCTATTTATACTCATCACAGGTTTATTTAATAAAGATTTCATACATTGGGACTTAATTTAAAGTTCGGTATAGAAAGGATCCCAGATTATTCTGGGTTCGGTTTAGGTCATTTTGTATTGTAACAATTATTGAAAATATAGCATTTTCTAATAATACACATGTAGCTGGAGGGATGTGCTTGTTTATGCTGTTGATATTGATGAAATTGTTCATCTTCATTATTAAAATTTTCGCTTAACTGACCCGATTGTGACCTACTACATGTAGTACTTTTATGCTGACTGTAGGTCTGATCAATAATCTTCTTAAATCATTTTTCCAGCAGAATCTTGTTGTTGTATTGTAAAATTAGATTAGCAATAATCTCTGTTTCCAATTGTGAAAAATTAAACTTGTTTATCATCAGTTAAAGCATTTGAGCCTAGAATGGGGGTTCATGAAGTCACAGGAAGATAAAATAATTTGTCCAGATACAATGTATCTTCAATAAATGTTATTTCAAAAACTAACTGAACAATTTGTCTGAAGTACCAGTAAGACTTGATTGGATTATATTATAGGAGCCATCATCAACAGATTAGATAATTAATCAATCTATTATGCATTCCTTCCACAATTATTTCTACTATATCACAAATTTTATTGTCATCTTCGTAAAAGGCATTGATTTTCCTCGCAAAATTTATCCTTTGAAATTTTGTTGTTAAAATGTGTACGACAGCGAATACATAGTTGTCAGAATGACACCTTTTGGTTGTAATTTATTTTCGTTGTCGTTTGTGTCTTGAGGTAATTGATGTAATTAACATAAAATATGCGTTTGTCTTACCTTGTATTGTACTTGTACACTTGTGAAGCTCACATCACTATTTCACTGTCCTCTCTCGGGATCTAACGCAATGACATCAGCTCAGCCTCTTTTGAGTAGAACTAGGCGTCCGTCAGCTGCTGTTACTGAATTGGAAAATGAACTTAAGGTCAGTTTATAGAAATTTCTGGGCTGATTCAAAATTTTAAATGAATTTCTGTGACATCAAATAATAAAATATTTAAGTTGTTAATATATTTAATAAATTTCTGAATGAGACATACAGGTACATTAAAAAATTGTTGGTGTTTTTCGTGCTTCTTTTCATGAATGAAATTTCACACGGCACGATATAGCTAAAATATTGCTAAATGCATTAAACACCAGTCAATCAATTAATCAATCAGTGTATCGTTACTCTGCAGCAATCTTGAATTTTTTTACAGGTATCATGTATATAGTGCTTCATGATTAGATAAAATATATGTAATCTTAAAGTATAAATAGTCAATGAATCTTAGATTGATCTCAGAAGGACATATAACCATGTATATATTGACCTTGTTTCTCATGGTTTGTTTCACCTTGAACCTAAATGGTGTTTTAACCTTGAACTTAATAGGGGTTATGTCCTTTGATCTTTAACCTTCCAAGAACTTGATTTATTAATTGCTACATGTATGGGTTTGATTATGAACCTTCAAGTTATATTTATTATGTAATAGAAATTGCATACCTGTACTTGTCACCTTATAACATATGGGGTGTGGTTTTCCTTGAAGCTTACTTTCTTGATCATAGTACATAATATTTAGATGTACGTGTACATTGGTATGTACATTTTTGAACACTGTACATGATGATGAAGTCAGCATAAAAAAAGTGGTGTCCTGGTTGCAAATTGAAAGTGAAGAATTGATTGATTGATTGATTGAAGAATTGATTGATTATTGATTAGCAGTCCATGGAACAGTATTTCAGCTATCTTCAGGATAAGAACAAGTTCAATACTATATAAAAACTATAAAGAAATGTGGGAAGGGATGGGAAACCAAGTCAACCAGTTTTGATTGCAACTGCAAGTATGAAGAGTTGGGTAGGCAGTCTACGAAATTAGACTGTCGAATTTACTGGCCCGAAAACTTCAAAATTAGAATATATATATAGATTCTATTGAAAAAATTTGGCAAAAGTCACTGGTCCGAATCAATTTTCACTGGCCGTGGGCCACCGGACCACTGCTAAAGTCGATGACTGGGTAGGGATGAAGTCTTTTGTTGTAGCTACAATGGGCCTACTCTTTTCGAGAACTACAAAAGAGGTCTTTAACATGCAGGGACCGTGGCATTCACCATACATGTTAGCTACTATTATTCATGGTCAGGCTTTCAATATTATAACATGCATATGACAACCCTCCATCCAGAGGGATCCCCCTATTCACCACCTGTGGATGACACTGAGCAGCTCTGTGGGTTTGAGCCCTGGGAACCTTTGATTTCACCAATACCCAAAAAAGTGAAGAATGGTTTAAAGAACAATTAATGATTTATTTTTCCCCTGATGTTCCTCTTGTAAAATTGAAATATTTGAATTGTCATTTATTCATTTATCTGATTGGCAATAAAAAATTAAGGGTATCCAAAGATATAGTACAGTGAAACTTGTCTAAAACGAACCTCCTTTGGACCAACTTTTGTCTTTGGAATATGCAGGCATTCCATATATACGCAATAAATTAACAAAGATTTTCTTCCTTCAGGACTTTATTTATAGGTCAGTTTATACAAGATATCGTTTTTATTCAGGGTTCGGCTTAGACAGGTTTCACTATGTACATTTTTGTACATTTGTAGTTTATTAGAAAATTTATGATATTTAACATGTTCAAATTTATCTTGGATCATTGTTTAAATTGGGGCAGAATGCATACTCATTGTTTATAATACTTATGAATGAACCGATTATTGACATGCATGTCCTCTAGTTATCATTGTAGTGATATATAAGGTCGTTGTTAGTAGCAATATATAAGGTCATTGTCTGTAGTGTATTACCCTGCAGACATATACAATTATTACATGACTTTGTGGGATGTTACGAAAGTTAAGTTTATGTTAACAAGTTTAAAACAATGTGTTAACATTTTTTCCCCTCAAATTTGAATCTCGGTCAGGCTGTTTGCCTTGAATGTAAATTTATATAAAGCGTATATTATTTTGGATATGTTTTATAAAAAAAAACCCAACAATGGAACATTTATTCTGTGGGGCAGAAATTAAGCATTAGTATTGTTGATTCAGGCTAACTTGGCCGGGCGTGGCTATCGGTCATAGTTCAATTGGAACCTTCATTTTTAATTTAGGGTGGACAGGTAAAATAGTTTACATCTGAATTCACTGATCCATTTAATTAGGGTCAATTGACAATTATTATACCTTTTATATTCTATACTATGCAAACAACAATACTATGAATAGCCTATTGTTGTTATTTGTACGAGAACCTGGTGTTACATATAAATAGTAGATTCGTCCACGGTCATAGTTTGAAGTTCAAACAGGCCGGCCAGGTTATTTTGTAACACCAATATGCTACATGTGTGTAGTATTGTATTTAATAAATGAAGACCCCCCCTCACCCGGCCCCGGGTACATGTATATATGGCATCAGAATCCTTGCACCAAATATAACATGTAACATGTAAGCTATGATGAATTTTCTACTCTTACTAAAAAAACAGCCAATCAGAACATTGAATTCAATATATACAGTGATATGATTGGACTATATTTTAGAGTATGAGTGCAAAACTCATACATTGTACTCAAAAGTTTCATGACTGTAGAGCCAGGTTTTAATGTGCCAAACTGGATTTGTTCTGATTTTTGGCCCACATTTCCAAAACTCATGCATGTCACATTGTGAATTTTAGCCAAACAGAAAAAAAAAATTCAAATAGACTAAATGTGACAGAAAATAAAATTTTGGTCATATTATTACTGGTATTGGAATAGAAGTCAGTGAATATCATAATCAAACATTACACTACTGATAAGAAATTAAAAAATGTCAGAAAATGTCTTGATTTCACACCTCACTTAAAAGTCAGTGTAAAATGTTTTATCAGTAATTTGTTACAGTTTCCTTTGATCTTTACTACCCGATAAAATTAGTAACAACGTTCAGTTGACCACTGACTCCTGATACTAGAAATTATCAGCTGTTGGTCATTTGCCATGTGCGGTCTAACTAAACCTTTCATTAAAAAAAAAGGTTAAAAAAAATCACAAAGCTGTGTTAAAATTGTAAAATTACCAATAAAAAAATTATTAGTATAAAAAAAAGGTCAAAATACAACAAAAAAATCACAAACCTGTGTTAAAATTGTGAAATTACCAATAAAAATCGCTCGACAAGGATTATCAGATTCGCTCTTCGAGCTCATCTGATATGGACCTGATAATCCTTGTCCTGTGAAAAAAAATACTAATAATTAATTTATATATATTCTGATCAATGTGACCTTTTTTTTTATGCTACAGTCAGTTTGATTAATCTCCAGAAAAAAAAATCTAAAAAATCTAGTTTTCAAATCAACATTTTTTTTCTAGATGTAGGTCTATATTAATATATGATATAGTCAAACTCTGACATTTAATTTCAAACTTATTTGTCATTTATTTCAAAAGTTGTTCATTAGGGATCTATATATGGTAATTCTACATTTGTATTTTCTAATGTGAAAAAATGCATTTTGAAATGTTAATTTGATTTTTAAGATTTTTTTCTGGATATTTATAGAAGTCAAACAGTCTATATAGTAGCAAATATGATGCTACATTCTGTTAACACATCCTTTCTTATTAAAACACAATAGCCTGAGAAAAGTAGGTTGTAAATAGAAAACTGATGCCAAAGGTTAATTACTTAAAACATTCAGTGTCCATTTCCTATTCATAAGATTCTTCATTCAGTTTGATATATGTACATGTACATGTAGCTAGTAATAATTTTTTATACATGTACAAAGTCTGCCATATAGTGACAAATCATTATTGTGTCCACACTTGCCAAGCTGCAGGTCAATAATTAATATAAATTTTCATACTGGTATACCATAGCCTCTACAGTACAGTCAGAGACACTAGTGTGATAAATCACTGTGATTGATGTTAACATATCACTCATACTTGTATATCATAGCCTCTACAGAACAGTCAGAGACACCAGTGTGATAAATCACTGTGATTGATGTTAACATATCACTCATACTGGTATATCATAGCCTCTACAGTACAGTCAGAGACACTAGTGTGATAAATCACTGTGATTGATGTTAACA
>MJUT01059646.1:812583-833253 GCA_002080005.1 Gigantidas platifrons
CTCAGTTTACCTGTCAGTGACTATACCCCTCAGTTTACCTGTCAGTGACTATACCCCTCAGTTTACCTGTCAGTCACTATATCCCTCTATTTACCTGTCAGTCACTATATCCCTCTATTTACATGTCAGTCACTATTCCCCATCAGTTTATCTGTCAGTCACTATACCCTTTAGTTTACATGTCAGTCACTATTCCCCCTCAGTTTATCTGTCAGTCACTAGACCCTTTAGTTTACCTGTCAGTCACTATTCCCCCTCAGTTTACCTGTCAGTCACTATTCCCCCTCAGTTTACCTGTCAGTCACTATTTCCCCTCAGTTTATCTGTCAGTCACTATACCCTTTAGTTTACCTGTCAGTCACTATTCCCCCTCAGTTTATCCGTCAGTCACTATACCCTTTAGTTTATCTGTCAGTCACTATTCCCCCTAAGTTTACCTGTCAGTCACTATTCCCCCTAAGTTTACCTGTCAGTCACTATTCCCCCTCAGTTTACATGTCAGTCACTATTCCCCCTAAGTTTACCTGTCAGTCACTATTCCCCCTCAGTTTACCTGTCAGTCACTATTCCCCCTAAGTTTACCTGTCAGTCACTATTCCCCCTAAGTTCACCTGTCAGTCACTATTCCCCCTAAGTTTACCTGTCAGTCACTATTCCCCCTCAGTTTACCTGTCAGTCACTATTGCCCCTCAGTTTACCTGTCAGTCACTATTCCCCCTAAGTTTACCTGTCAGTCACTGTTCCCCCTCAGTTTACCTGTCAGTCACTATTCCCCCTCAGTTTACCTGTCAGTCACTATTCCCCCTCAGTTTACCTGTCAGTCACTATTCCCCCCTCAGTTTACCTGTCAGTCACTATTCCCCCTCAGTTTATCTGTCAGTCACTATACCAGGGAAATGCCTGGTTGACAGAATGGTTAAGGTCGTTGACTACTGATCACAAGTTAAGCACCACTCACCTTGGTTTGTATCTTGATATCTACCTCAAGTGTTCAGATTTCAGACACCTACACCTAGGGGGGGGGGGGGGTTCACTGGTAAGTCTGATAGAACTGTCCAGGATTTCTTCCCCCATTTTGTCTGGTAGCCATGATCGATAAACTGTAATGTTGCTGACAGTGGCAATATAAACTATAACTGGGTGGTCATGATCAAGACCACAACCTTATTACTACTGATGTGGATTCGTGTCGCAATACCCACCTCAAGTGTTACGGTTCCCAAGCATCCACCCTAAGCTATGGATTTCACATGTCACTGTTAGGATTTTCCTCCTCCAATAAGTCGGATAGTCACAATAAACTGGTAATGAAAAATTGCTGAAAGTGATGATTAATACATTTTATTGGAATTGTGGAGCATTTGACATACAGTAATTACATATTTTGGTATACATTCAGATTTGGTCTATTTTAAATTCCTACCAAATTTGAACTGTTAATTTAGCTATTGTTTTTCCCTCCAATTTATTTCTTCTTCAGGAATATATGCAATTTTACAAAAACAATACAATGTATATTAGTGATTGTCCTGAAGAACTTGATAAGAATTACTTTAATTATTAAAGAATATGTCCTCAAGATTTCAAAGTCTAACTGAAACACTGATATTTGCCCACTACATTTTGTATTTTTATAAATGATTAGTACTGGCTTATTTAAAACTCACTGACTGCATACATGTACATGTGAGCCTCTGGTTTAATAGATAAATATATTAGCTTTCTGCATATATCTGATTATTAGTTTTACATATTTTTGCTTATTTACAAGCTTTGCATGCATGGTACACTATACATTTCTGCTTGTATGAATGGTTTACTTGTTCCGTGTGTTTTTAGAAACTAAAAATCAGATTCCGTTGACATTTGTAACATAATTTATTATTTGTGACAACAATATAAAAATTCTGGACATCTTTTATGGAGAATTAATTTTATCACCACATATAATCTCATAGTGAGAACAATAGGTTGAACTTTGACATGATTGTGATTCATTCATAAAATTAGAGACATAAGAATGACATTTTTATACATATCAGTATAACCTAAGAAATAATAAAACTGTAATTAACAATTTATTTATGATTTAAACAAACATTCCAGATACACACATTTATCCTACACTTGCTTGAACAGTCATATTGCGTTTACTGGATACATTTTTGTTATATACGGTCATCGACCAAAATATAGCTTTTCTGGTACCTGAATCATGTACAGCGAACTGTAAGAAACGGTAATAGTATAAATGCGGACGTGATAGAAGACACCCTTGTTAACAGTTAGAATGATGCATGTTTCTGTTCTTTTCAGAAAAATTGGTAGCTTAACTGCTTTTATTTTACTTTTTGACATTGCAGGATAAACACAATATTTGTACATTGTTGGTAAAAATAAATGTTATTTGCTCTTACTGCCAAACAAGACAGGAAAGCATGCCAAGCACATTGTTGGTAAAAATAAATGTTATTTGCTCTTACTGCCAAACAAGACAGGAAAGCATGCCAAGTCTTGCTTTTCCACCTGTTTCTAACAATTGTACTAATAAATTTTATCATTTTTGACAATATGGATATATTATTTATTTTAGTGCACCAGAATGCATATCTCTGAGCAGTGTGTGAAACTAAATTTTGTGGTATCATAGACCAATCTCTATTTTACATAGACCTCCCAGTACATTATATATAAAATTTTGAAATTTGACATAGACCAGCTTGATTTTACATAGACATTGTCTATAGGTCTACTGCTAATTTCGCACACTGTCTGAATTTAGCTGTTTCAGTGGTGCTTGACCCCAAATCATAGTTTCATGTAAGATATGTAAAAAACATTGTGTATCAAGTAATGATTTTATCCTCTGGTTAACTTACATTTTTTTTTCTAAATTTCAAAGAATAAAATGGCACGTCAGATTTCCCCTGTGTTTTGAAAAATTGATGTCATCCAACATGGTCAATGTCCAAATGTTAAAATATGAAAGATTAATTTCAGCCTATCAGCCTACAGTACAATACATAGCTAATGTCCACAGGGGTGTGGAAATACTGAAATATTCTACTTGTCCCCGGGCAAGTTATCTGAAAAAAGTTACTTGTCCGGACAAAATCCTACTTGTCCTGTTTTTTATATAAACATTTGATACTTGCAAACACAGTTGCTAACTGAATTGAACTTGTTTATATTGTCTATTACATCATTGCGTAAAATTTGAAATATAGTTTTTATAACTAGTTAACACAAACATCCCTGCCTAAGTGATCACTGCCCAAATGAAGATCATTTTAAATTTGAATTTCAGATAGGAATGTCCAGTCAGAGAATAGCCGGTTGTTTTTAGATACAGAATAAGCTGTGTTGAAAAAAATTCTCATATCAATCAAGTTCATTTTGATTAACCTTGGCAATGGCTTTATCCATCAAACCGTTTTAGTTGTGTCCATGGGCATGGGAATATAAGACATAAGTATCCATTCTGTCCACGATTTTGCCAATAACCATTAATGATTTCCGGTCAGCAAAATCAAAATATTTCCTGTAGATATTACAATATGAGACAATATCAGAATCCAGCAGCAACCATGAGAAATTGGCTAGCCACTTTGACTGAAGAGTCCGTTGCCGCTGTTGGGTGTTTTCCCTCAAATTGTGTGTAATTTTCCACTAGAGTTTTGCATTTGTTAACTTTCTCATTGTGACCAGAACCTTTCCCAGTCTTTTTTATTATTAAATATTTATCCATTGTAATGACTGCAATCCGATTTGTATTATACAATGTATGTTCACGGATGTTACGCCCTGTTTATTTTTACGAAAAGCCATGACAAGCAAGGAAACATCGCATTCGGAACATCAATAAAAACCTGTTACACGGTCCCGGTTTTCGTTAAGTAAATGCAGTACAATTATCATTGCAATCGGGTTGTAATACTTAACTTAGAACTTGTACAATTCTGATTATTTTTAGCTGCTTTCAGAACACCACTGACGCGATCGTTTCCAATAAAAAAAAAACACATAAAACATTTATCTATATAACCGTCAATATTTTACAACATAATATCATTTGAGAAATTGTCTTTCCAGAATACTTTAATAAGAAATTATTTTTATTTGTTGCACTTTACTTGTCCCCGGACAAGCTAGCCAGGAAAATCTACTTGTCCGGCAGGTTCTATGTACGAGTCGGGCATGGCAATTCCACACCCCTGGTCCAAATGAAAAATCTTGAAAGAATGAATTTAGCCAACAAGGCCAATATCCAATTATTAAAATTTGAAAGATTTGTTTTAGGCTGCCTAACCACTAACCAGTGTCCAAATGTTAAAATTTGAAACAATGATTTTAGCCAACATGCCAGGCCAATATCCAAATTTGAAAGAATGACTACAGCCAATAACAATACATATATTCAAATGATTAAATGTTAAAGATTGATTTTAGCCTACAGTACATCACCAACTGTTAAAACTTCAGAGAATGATTTTAGTCAATTACAGGGTCAATGTCCTAATGTTCGCATTTTAAAGATTGTTTTTTTATCAAAGATGATCAATTTCCATCTTCATTTTGTATTAAAATTTGAAAGATTGATATTAGCCTACAAGGTCAATATCCAAATGTTAATTTTGAAAAATGAATTATATGACAAATTGACAATACATCGCCAATGTCCAAATGTTAACTTGAAAGAATAATTTTAGCCAGCAAAGCCAACATCCACATGTTAAAGATTTGTTTTAGCCAACAATTTTAAAATTTGAAAGATTTATTTCAGCCTGCAGTATATAACCAATGTTAAAATTTGAAAGATTTATTTTAGCCAACTTGGCCAATATACAAATGTTTATTTTGAAAAATTGATTATGAACAATATTTATAAAAAAAAAAAAAATATTTAGCCAAACATGGCCAATGTCCAAATGTTAAAATTTGAAAGATTGATTTCAATAAATAGGTGTCTGGATCTGTAGACCTTTGTTTAATTATTTGTACATTTGCTACAAGGTCTTAGGAATAATATTCTTTCTTGAACTGACTACATTAGACATTTTTTTCAAGGCATAATATTCTTTTCTTACAGGATGTGAAGTTTGTTTCCACTCCGACCAAGAAACGACTTTTAAGTCGATCAGTTTCAGCTTCTTCGTCAACAGATAGCTTTGATTCAAGTGAGTATTGCATCTGTATGACTCATTCCAAAAGTTCATCTTCTTTCAGGACATCAAGTTTAATTTAACCCATGGTAGAAATAAGCTACGCAGTAGGTCCATTTCTCAATCCTCTACCGATAGTTACAGCTCAAGTAAGTTTCTTCCCGTCAGTGTAATAACATATGCATGGGGCATTAGACGTTCTGATACAGGAAGTATAGTTGTTTTTTTTGGAAAATGCCTTGCATGAATTAATATATTTATGCAGAAATACCTTAATTTAGCACTGATGAATACATGCATATTTTTTTTGCTTGAAAATCCGCCTTGAATGAATTATTTTTTACTTTTGTCTCCCAAACATTGATATAAAACATCTTTGGCTATTCAGTTCTTGACACATGGGCAAGATCAATGTTCTTGGACAAGAAAATTCACAATTGCATGTATGATGATAATATATATATATTGTCATCGAAACATAGAAATGTGCATTTTATTTTCCGTGAACATCGTTCTCGTGTCAAAGAAGACGTCCCTAAGATGTCCATAGAGTGTAGACTTTTTGAATTTATTTTATCATTTTAATTTATGCATGTCTAATTATAAACACTCATATGTTAACTATTTAATAAATCATTTTTGTTTTTAAAAAAAGCTTTTTAATTACCATTATGAAACTTAGAATTATGAAAATTTATATACTAAATTGCTTTTATACTCATTTAGCAACAAATAATATTTAATCATAATTTTACACCTGTGTTTATTCTGAGCATTGGTTTAAGACTGTTAGATGTCAAAATATCTTTTTAAGCATTCACCATTGTCAGAACATAGCTTTCACAATAGTAAGGTGCATGAAATTCAGCAATGCTTTACCACTGTGTAGCATCACCACCGGATATAGGTACCTCGTGAAGTCGGGTAAGGTCAAATTATTTCTTATTTTCATTATATTCTACGTTTTGCTGACGAGTAAAGTTTTGTGATATTGATTCCTAATAATGTAGCTACTATTTAAGGCTGATTATGATCCATAATTGGCTTTCTCTCGCTTCAAATCGTCAGAATCGGACCGGGTGGTACCTGTTCAAAAAAGCATGTGACGAGTTCAAAGTTGTAAAAAACATGTTTATCCTTCAACTATTCATTTGACGTTTTTGTAGAACAAAGTTTTATCATATTTAAGCTTGAACAACCCTGTATTTCGAAATAAACTATTGTTTTCACAGAGAAATTCGTGTAAATAAAGCGAGATCGCTGTACGGCAAATAGCAAAGTATCTATTCCCCGTACAGTAAACAATTATTCGTCGTACAATTTATCCGCTTGATTTACATGAATTTCTCTGTGAAAACAATAGTTTATTTCGAAATACAGTGTTGTTCAAGCTTAAATATGATAAAACTTTGTTCTGCAAAAACGTCAAATGAATAGTTGAAGGATAAACATGTTTTTTACAACTTTGAACTCGTCACATGCTTCTTTGAACAGGTACCACCCTGTCCGATTCTGACGATTTGAAGAGAGAGAAAGCCAATTATGGATCATAATCAGCCTTAAATAGTAGCTACATTATTAGGAATCAATATCACAAAACTTTACTTGTCAGCAAAACGTAGAATATAATGAAAATAAGAAGAATTTGACCTTACCTGACTTCACGTTTGTTTTTCCACCCGCTTCGAGGGTACCTATATCCGGTGGTGATGCTACACAGTGTTTACAGGAAGTGGGGTAAAATCAGAACATCAGTGTCACATGACTGGCTTTATATATAGAGTTATTGCCTCTTGTTTGGT
This sequence comes from Gigantidas platifrons, assembly GCA_002080005.1. Classification (NCBI taxonomy): domain Eukaryota; kingdom Metazoa; phylum Mollusca; class Bivalvia; order Mytilida; family Modiolidae; genus Gigantidas; species Gigantidas platifrons. The sequence goes on from MJUT01059646.1 coordinate 819,548, forward strand.
AACTTTTTGTTTGCATTCATATTTTTTGCTAATTTTTTTATAGAAGTTTTTATAGAAGTTTGGTTGTAGTTGTATGTCGTGTGTTGTATTAATATGACAATGTTTTGTCGATTTCTAATAGAATTTTCTGGGTATTTAACATTTCAACTGATGTCAAAATTCTTACATTTAAAAAAAACCCACACACTTCATTTTATGCACAATGTTATCAGACTCTTAATTTATTTTAAAAAAGGTGAAAAGGGTATTATTCTACAATATTTATTAACAAAAGTTAAATGAACTTTATTAAATTTTACATACCTGTCAGCCTCTGCAAGTTTAAAAAAAAGCAGTCATGATCCAATGTGAGATAGTGAAAATTTCCTTCATTCAAGATCTGCCAGTTACTAAAAATAGAAATTTCTTTAATTGCCTATTGCTGCTTTATTATATGTAAAAATGAGCTCAAATTTGAACTGCCTGACAACGAAAAGTTTAACATATCTTCCTGGTTTTTCTGTGAAATTTTTCATTTAGCTGATTTATACAGAGTTTGTATACACAAATTAGACATTTTTTAATAAAATATCACATATAAATCTTCTCCTCTGAAAATGCTGAACCAATTTAAACTATATTTGGCTGAGATATGCCTTGGGTGGTCCCCATTCTAAATTGGGTCCGACAGCCCCGCCCTGCGTTCAAGATGGCAGCCATTACTAAAATTTATTTCTTTTGTTGTCGATTGCTGCTCTATTATAAGTCAAAATAAGCTCAAATTTTAAATGCAGCTAATTAAAGCTATATGGCATTGGATAGTCCAATATATCTTTTGGGTTTTTCTGTGAATTGTTTTTTCAGCCAATATATACAGATTATGCCTATTATGAGAAAAAAAATCACATCATAATCTCCTGCTCAGAAATTTGAGCTGAAATGATCTTTGGTTGGCCCACTTTCAAAATTATTTGTAACACCCCCATTTCCTATAAACATCTAGAAGTCAAATTGCAAACAAGTTGAGCGAATAGGCTCCTGGGAACCTCTAGATTAAATTAGAATGAACTGTGTTCATATAAAGCTTTGAAGGTGATACATGTAATTAAGGTATATTTTCAGGTGTTGACAGGTATCAATGTTGACAAATTAATAAAGCCTCATGTTCTTTAAGGACAATATGTATACCCTCATTGCAGTTATTTCTTATTAATGTTAGATAATTAGAGATGTCATAATTTTTTGATGGATTCTGGGGAAATGCAAGAATTAGGTTTGTTAGCTTTTGTGTTAGTAGTAGATTAACATAATGTGTTTGTATCTTGTGGTTTACACACTTATTAACTCAATAAACAGCACATAAAATGGGGAATTGGTCAAACTTTTTTTTCTGTACTAAGAATACTGAAAAAAAATGTATGTTCTTTTTGTACATGTACAGTTATTGATGTTTTACAACACACTATTTGATTTGTAAATAATCAATTATATTGTATTGATTTCCTAAGCAATTATAAACATTTTTCTCGTTAAGCGTTAATTACAGCATAATATTGGCAGTAATATACAAATGTATGTCATGTATTCTTCTATAATTTTTTTTGTTTTTATGTTTGGTAGATGAACATTATTGTACATGTACTACAGTAGTCCCCCCCCCTCTTTTACAAGCCCAAAGGTCATGCCACCCTTCTTATCTAGTTAGATCTCAGATGCACAGGAGATTTTAGAATACTACTAAATTGTCCCCTTCAAGAGAGGCCACCCCTCTTATAAAGACCACTTTTCATTGCAGAAGAGTTTACATTGTTAGAGGGGGGGGCTATTGTACATTGATTTTTGGATGGGGAATTTGTATGAGAGTTACATCCCTTTATTAAAACTTTAATAAATTCAGCAGAGTAAAATGCTTTGTACCTTGTCTTTTGGATGTTAAAACTGATTTTATTCTTTTATGACATGATCATAATTAAATTGACTTTCAAGTTGAGAAAAAATATTTATAGCCTTTTAACAGCCACATCTTGTGTTATTAAAAGGAAACAAAGTGAAAGACATCATTTTATATATTTGTAACATTCTTTTCCTTTGATCTTTTTATGGTTTATATACCAGAATGTAAGCAACAGCTAAGAGCTATGAAATAATACATGCAGATACAAGATATTGTACACTTTAGATATGGGTTACAGTTTTATTATTCTTTGAGAGCTGCATTCGATTGTTTATCCATTTAACTCGGAAAACCATGGTATAAATATTCTGTGTAAAACAAGGTACACGATTCTCAACATTGCTAGGCTGTCAAAAAATTATGTTTCATTACCTGTGTTAACGTTGCTAGAATAGGACAACAAACCCATTTTGATTGTCACACTATTGTTAACATCACAGCTCTTCTTATGTCAACTGATAAGAGTTTAACACCAGGTACTAGACACTATGTATAGGTTAAACAATAGTTTTCCATGTTTTATGAACTTTAAAGCTCGAGACGCAGCCGAAAGCTTTAAAGTTCATAAAACATGGAAAACTAGTGTTTGACCAATTTAGAACATAATGACCTATCTGAGAAAAATAAAAGAAACAATAATTAGCAATAATTAGTCAAATAATGAACTTTCAGTATCTGTACAAAGAAAAATGTTTTCACTTAAAAAGTCCAAACAAATAAAATGAAAATGTACCCTTAAGACTTTTCTTTTTAATGTGATCATGATTAAAACTGTTTCTTAAATAAGTGAACCATGTGTTAAAAATACTCACCCCATACTAATAATTATCTATAGGTTATAGTTAGAAAGATGGATGGAAATGTTCCTTGCTTTAATCTTTTTTCTGAAGAAAACCAAGATTGGCATTTAGAAGATTTAGATTTAATTCAGACTCAGCAACTAATTTTCAGTAACAAACCCACAAATAGTAGTAATAATAGATTTGCAGATGCTGTGTCTACCACAGAATTTGAAAAACGGATTAGTGACCGAATTAAAAAAAAAAAAAAAATTGTACCAAGAAAAAAGCATTTTTTCCATAAACGATATCGATTTATTGAAAATGTGAAATTTCAGTTATATTTTTAGCTTTTGCTTTGCTCTATTTTTTTTTTACAGAAAATGGTTTTCTATGTTTCATAATTTATTGTAATCCATGCAGATTTTCATTGTTCTCTAATCAGACTTAGTGTGAACTTTATTGAGTCATTCTATACCTAATAAGAGAACAATGCAAATCCAGTCAATTGTGACATAATCACATTTTATAAAACATAGAAAGCCATGTTTTATGAAAATAAGAGTAAAAAATCCAAGCTTCTGATTGGTCGAGGAGAGGTGATTATGTTCTAAATTAATAGTAATTTCACAAGATCATTGCCTTTGGTAAGGAAATAGGTTCAATGATACTATTTTCATCCCATTGTGGAATAAATATTATGTCTAATGCCTTCAGTTTAACCAAACCTGCAAGTATATTTCATATGTGCATTTCTTATGTTATTTTCCTTGAATTTGTTTTTTATGTTTCCACATGCCCATCAGAGTTATGTCCCTTTTTCCATTTTCATTTCAATAGGTGAGTGAGTGAGTGATTGTTGTTCAATGCCAACTCAGCAATTTTTCAGCTACATCATAGAGAGAACAAGTTAATTTTCAATAGGTGACAGACAACATATATCTTTCACAAAAGGCCTTTGTTAGTTTGTATATAACAATTAGTTATGATGCACACTAGTTATTGCATTAGAAAGAAGAAAAATATATGTAAATTATTGTACTTAATTTTTTTCCCATAAGACAATCTGCCACATCAAAGACATCTACTGGTAGTATATTATATATTAATAATGTTTGTTGCTCAAATACAGTGCATACACTTTTACAAGATTATATTGACAAAAATGGGATATTAATTATTTATTTCATCTAATTGTGGCCCATTATTTGTCATTTCATTTACTACGGGTTAAATGAAAACACAATTTGATTTGGAGTTTTAACCCCCCCCCACCCCATTTGTGCAGAAAGGGCTCAAAAGAGACCAATTTGTAAATTGTTAATACTCATTTCCCTTTACTCAATTCTTTTCATATTTTTTAAACAATTTTAATATGCAGAAATTTCAACAAAAGTTTTACATTGGGGGAGTCTTGGCCCCACCGATTATTGGAATAAAAATCCCAAATAGCAAAAGCAATGAAACTTTCAACATGATGAAGATCATAATAAGTGCAGTAACCTACTATATTAATTATATATAGTAGGTTACCGCACAGTTACATAAAGAAAAAAACAAGTCTTACTATAGTCTATATATGTACGTCCTAAGTAGGTATTATTTTATTAATCGGCTAGCTATACATGTGTATATAGCTACTAACTGCCAGATACATGTATACCAATAATTAAGATCAAAGAGAAAATATGATACATTATTTCATACTATAAATATGTATTGTGATAAATGGATAAATACATGCTAGAAAACAGTTGTCATGGAAAACAAACCAATTTTTTAATGCATTAAGTTTTTCTGATATAGTTCCGTTATGGTGTTAATTAAGGAAATACGACATCTTGTAATCAATAACGAAATGGAAAAAAAAAAAAAAAATGAAGACTTGACCTATTACCAACCTTTATTTTTCTGTGATTTTAAGAATCTTAGGTTACTGAATAAAATGAACATTTCTGAAAAAAAAATACAAAGATATATAAATGTTAAATAGCATATTATAGAGCATGGGCCTTTTACCATAAATAGCAATATACATAGGATTTAGCACTTAATCATGACGAGGAGTGGTCCATTACAATATTTAAGTAAGTGTATAATTGAAAATGGTTGGAAAGTAGAAGAGAATTAGTTTTCAGATTATTTCGTTTATATCCATCTTTAGTGATATGTCACTGTCTAAACCTGCCGATTCCATGAAATGTTTGGTGGACACAAGCTCAGGTACTTGATTTTCATGTTTTTGTTTTTAACTTGTCAGATCCACATGGTCACTGGCCGTGGTGCTATTGTTTTTGTTGACTTATTGTTGTCATGTACAGTGCTATCTATTTTGTTTGTATTTCTATCTTGATCTCTTAGATCAATGAACTAGAATATTTCTGGAATTGTCGAATTCATTAATTTCGATGTAATGTACATAGTAATATTTTTGTATGTAGAGTATGAAAAAGGGCTAACCCTTCATAAAAAAAAGTAGACCCAATGAGACTACATATAAGTAGATTAAAAGCAAAAATATAAAATATAACAAGACAGGGGTAGGGGAGATTCTCATCCCATATAACCTCAAAAATAAGTATTGTTTCATGAATTATGAAAATGTAAAGAATCACATCAAGAATATGGGTATAATTTTATCACGAAATCCAGAAGCTTAAATTGTCAAAATCCAGTATTCTTGTGAAAATAAAGGCTCAATCACAATGTCCTGATATATTTCCTTCCATCCCTCTTACAAAACTTATTTTGTAATATCTGTTGAATTATAGAATAAAAGATTTCTAAATGATTACTGGTAAATATTTCAATATATAATAGTTATAGAGAAATGAGGGAGGAATGAGACAGTGACTTTTAAAGTATGGAGAGTTGGGTAGGAATAAAAACAATTTTAAGCTTTTCATGACCTCTACAATGTACCTACTCTTTCTCGAAATCTACATACATGTAAGGGTCTGTAAAGTGCCAGGACTGGCAGTTAAGAAATAAATCATGGAAGCCAGAATGTGTTGGGAGTTTTAACATGGATTGGTGGATATTAGTATTTTATCCCGAGCCAGAAGCGAGGGATAAAATTTACTAATATCTGCCAATCCATGTTAAAACTCAAAACACATTCTGGCTTCCATGATTTATTTCGATTCTGATATGTCTAAGAGTACAAATACGGTAATATACTTTGATTGGAAGACGATAATTTATATTTACGCTTGCGGAAAATGTCGCACACAATTTATACAACTTGAATAATACTGCGTCCTCTATTGGCATTATTCGGGTTACAATTTATGTTGCCAATGGAAAAGTTGGTCAAATTCACCGGCACATGTGCTAATGAGATTATACCGAATGGATAACTCTCTCATTTGTTAGCAAAGCGAAAGAAGGAGGTCATGTTCGAATTTACAATAGAACACAGCACCCCCCCCNCCCCCCCCCCCCCCACCCCTAATCAAGTTGGCATCCCTTATCCAACACGTGGGGATGTACTGGGTAGCTCTGTTAATTGAGCCCTAGCATGGGAGTCATCTCCAGTACCCAGTACAGGTTTTGTGTAAGTTTTGTGTTGTCAGTGTTTTTTGTTACTTTGCAGTAGTTTTATGCTACATTGTAATTATTGTTGTTGTTTTAAATCGAAATCTTTATTTTAAAAATTTGCTCTGATTTTGGTACATTATGTCGTCTGTTAATGATTACAACCTTTAATATCAAGAATAGTTTGAGTAGAAGTGTGGAAAAGGAGAGGGTGGAGGCATTTGTATTTTGATCAAGTTGATATTTTTTTTTAATAAGACGGATTATGGCTTATATATTGAAAAAATAATGTGGAATTTTTAAAAATTATTTTTCACATTACAGTGAAATCTGTCGAGGCTGAACCCTGAATGGAATCCTGTATGAACCAAACATTAAAATAAAGTCCTAATGAAGGGAATCATTGTTAGTTACACATGTGTAAACCTAACATTAAAATAAAGTCCTAATGAAGGAAATCATTGTTAGTTACACATGTGTAAACCAAACATGAAAATAAAGTCCTAATGAAGGAAATCATTGTTAGTTACACATGTGTAAACCAAACATGAAAATAAAGTCCTAATGAAGGAAATCATTGTTAGTTACACATGTGTAAACCTAACATCTTTCTATCCTAAACACAAAAGTTGGTTAGACAGGTTTCACTGTATTATATTTTCTATCTTTTATGAATAATTGTTTTGTTTATGCTGAACTATCTGTTGTAGTATCATGCTGTATATGCAGATTCCTTTATTCATTTTTTTCCAACAATGTTTTAATTTTAGATAAATCTGAGTACCAGTATGCACTGAGTATCTAGAAGTTCCTAGTAAATTTTCCCTATAGATTTTGCATGTACATGTGTATATACATTTTTGTAAATGAAACATACAGGTTATAAGAAGCAAGATTGATTGATTGCCCCTGTTTTCCTTCTCTAACTGTACATCCAACTCAGTGGATGTAGTCAGTGGCTCCACCTGGTGTCATGTTTTGAACAATCTGCTGGACCAATGGCAAATCTATATAAGTTAGCATATCTCACAATGAGATGGGCTAGAACTGTACCTCAGTAATTAGAGGATTGAAGTTTTCATGAGTGGCAAACTACATGACAATTTATCCCTGGTGACTACTAATAAACTAAGTCTACTTCTGTGATGAGGGAATATCATTCTCTATAACTAGACTTAAGCAACATTAAATGACAGTCTACCACCACAGTCCACTCTAATAAAGTAAGATAGCAGATTACATATACAGTATTGGTGTACATTTTGTATTGACGGTAAATATAGAATTTATGTGGCAAGGCTTAGAAACGGGGGAGACAAGCTTTTAGCGAGTAAATCCATCCGTTTCGTGTCGAGCCACATAAATTCTATATTTACCATGAATACATCAATATTGTATTTATCCTGCAATAAAATTTGCCCCAAAAAATTGTTATTCAGTTTAATAATAAAAAAAACAGTTAACGGAAACCCCATTGATACCTCAATAGTAGTTCCGGTAAGGGGTGTGGCTTAATACCTTTATTAGGCTAATGTGAAAAGTGTTATTATGACAGGGGTGTGGCTTAATAGCTTTATTAGACTAATGTGAAAAGTCTTATTATGACGCTATCATAATAAAGCAACAGTTTATTTCAACACATTTATTATGACAAAAAATATCCCAATTGCAGGATAAATACAGATAATTGACACTGATTCCAGATATTGCTGTGTCAAAAGCAACATGTGGAATGTTCATCTCATTAATAATTGAGCTGTTCTTGCAATAATATAGCAGAAAAGTCCTCAGTAGTCCAAGACTTAAAATTTGGGCTAAAAAATTTCAGACAGTGGTAAAAAAAATTTCAGTTTTGAATATTTCATGTGCAAAAATAATTGCTGGTCCTAAAGACATTTTGATGGGCTACTAAAATTATTATTTTAAGAGCCCAGTTGGCAACTACAGCAAAAAAGCTAAGTTGTGTCCCTTTATTTAGTGCTACATTAATGATTTCTGAAACCATTATTTTTTGTTGACATATAATATATTCTGTGAAAATATTTTGACAGGGTTATGGCTGAAATATTTTCCTAAACGTGTTAAATAACACAATAATACTCTGAAAATAATAGTCAGTTACAACAAAATATATTTATTCTCCAAATTTCTGAAAACAACTACCAGATAAAGAATTGACTCTGCGACTCCTCCTTAAAAAAATTTTTTATATACAATTTAATAAATATTCATAAGTGTTGAGCCAATGATCGATTTAGGGACTCACTGATTCTGATAATCCAAATTTATTTTAAAGTTCATAATCAATTAATCGTGAAGAAGAAAAACATGACAATTTTCTTTAATAAATTAAAATTCAGTGTAATCTTGCAACTATTATAGAAAAATTTAAGTTGCATATGTTTTATTTAAGAAATAATTCATGGAAGCCATATGTATATATTGTTTTTACCACGGGTAGGCCCTTTATGTCAGCTTTTTACCCCTCGCTAACGCTCGGGATAAAACTTCGTGACATAAAGGACCTACCCGTGGTAAAAACAATATATACATATGGCTTCCATGAATTATTTCGATTCATGTAAAAATTGGTAAAATATCGTTATAAATTGTCGATGACGTCATAAATTACAATGGGTGTAGGTATATATTATTTTTACCACGGGTTTGGACCCAAAGCGTTTGAAGGACGCCATATTAGAATATGTTTTTTTTACAGAGCACAGCATATAAATTAAATGGTTGTTAAAATTATTTTTTTGTTTAACTTTTTTATAAACTGATAGGTAATCGATAATGGATTGGTTTAGCATTTCTGATTATAAACTGATAAGCTATTCTGATTTTTTTACTGATTGTCCAACACTGAACTACAATAATAACCAAGTTAAACATGTTGAACTTTCTATTTGTGCATTTAATTTTTACACCTGCTCTGAAATATGTTGGAGTTATCTCCCCTATACCATATATTTACAAATTAGTGAGTCTTGATTATCAACTATGAATTCACATTTGTTGATTAATATTATTTTTCAGGGTGTAATAATAGGAAAAAATTGATATCCCTCATAACTCAGGAAATAAAATTAAAGGATCACACATCTCAAAAAATAAGATGTCTACATTTTGTAATTATATCACCAATCAAGGTGTCTTAAATTTAAAAAAAATACCCCAGTTTTTGTCTGCAGTCATCAATGTTCCAAAAGTGTTCATCAGAAAGATCATTCTCTGTAACTGGATCTTTTATATGGGAGACAGCCTACAAAAGATTCTGATAACATTTTACATTTATTCCTGCCAAGATATTTGTCTTTAAAAAAAAAAAGGGGGAAAATGATGTCATTCTTTGAATGTCTTTGAATGCAATAAGTTACTATTTATAAGTTTTAGATTTTGATGTTATTCCTGTAGGGATATTAGAGCACTATTTTATTTTTGTTTTTGTTTGTTTGTTTTTTATTTATAAATTCAAGACACTTAAATATTGAAGTTTGAGATTTCAGGATAACACTGTATTGAAGATAATGCACAATTACCGGTATAATTAACATGTACTGTTGTATTGTAGTTTTGTTTTACAGGAAAGGATTTCTCCAAGCAATCTCTCATGTCCTGCTATGTGAAATTCATTGAGAAAAATCCATTTTAAGCAGCACATTTCAATCATAAGAATGTATATCAAGATAGTAAAATTAAAAACACCATAATTCCACATAGAAATCAACAATAATATTGCTATCATACTTGTTGCTTTAATCATTAATATTATTGTGTTTAAAAGGTCCAAGGTGAAAATTTACAAAACCAAACTTTATTTTGGTTGATAGAATATTTCTGACTTGATTTTAAAAATATTTCTGACTTGATTTTAAAATTTCACATTTTTGTCAGAGTTAAAAAAAAATCATAGTCAAATACTTTGGTCTTTCCGTCGCTCCTACATGGGATGGGAACAATTTTGTCCTTTGAAAGGGAAATAAGTCAAATGAAAAAAATTTCTGCAGATAATACAAGGCTTTTTACGGTAAGACAAAAGACAGGAGAGATTTTCAAGTAAGGGAAAGGTTTGGATGTAAAAAGCTGTACATTTATATTACATAAAGGTAAAAGCAAAAGCATAGACAGCTGTCACCCTTGAAATCTAGGAGTATTAGTTTGTACATTGTATGTTCTTTCATTACATATACCAGAAGTGATGATTGATTGATGGATTAATTATTATTTAGCTATAATAATGCAGAGAGCAAGTTGTATACAAACAATAAGTGATGTAAGTAAATAAGAGGCACCATGAGGATGTACCTACAGAGATGAAGTAATTTACTTATATAAAAACAAATAAAAAATAAGATAAAATACAGAGTTATTCCTCTTTGATCAATAAAAAACTGTACCTTCATGACCATGACTTAAACTATTTTAGCAAGCTTGATTAAAAAGTTGTTAGAAAAATTAGAGACAATTTTTTTTATAGCAAATAGAAAATTCACAAGTTTTTACAACATTAAACTTTTGTCCAAATTATGGGGAAAATATGAACTTTGAATGAAAGAGAATTTTTCCTGCATTAATGGGAGATAACTCCAATAAAAATATGTAAAAACTTTTAATTTTAGAGACAAGTCAGAAATATGCAAATGGTCTATTAAGATAATTAGAAATGGTATTTTCAAGAGTCAGAAATGGAAATGTAATTTTATTTGAAATAAAATATCCTTTTCAAATAGAGATTCAATCTAGATCTTGTACAAGTGAATTCACCATAGACGTTCTAATGAGAGTCAGAATCTTAGAAGTCCAACATTTGATATACAAATATTGTATAGGCTAGCTGCAATAGGAAAACATTTATAATTAACTGATTATTGCTTAATGTCCAGCGAACAGTATATCAATTATATTCAGGAAATTCATCAATATGTAAATATGATACAGAATTGAGGTTGGAAGGGGGCAATGACTTTTGACTGCTAATATTAGTATTGGAAAAGTGAACAGTATTTCTGCTATATTAAAAACGACAATATTCAAGTTCAACAATATTAAAACTATACAGGTGTAAAAATGAGGAAGGGATAGGCAAACCGTGTCAACAACTTTTTGACTGCCACTGGAAAAGTATTTGAGAGTTGGATGAAAAAAATTAATTTGTCTTTTTTTGTAGTGGCTACAATGTGTCTACTTTTTCAAAATCTACAAAAGAGGTTTTTAATGTGAAGGTACAGTGGCACATTCCAAACACATTTACCCACTATGGTCCACGGTCAGGTTTTTAATGTGAAGGTACAGTGGCACATTCCAAACACATTTACCCACTATGGTCCACGGTCAGGTTTTCCATATTATAATCTGAAAACCCATATCGAGAGGGCTTTCCTTATCTGCCACCTCGGGTTGCACTGGACAGCTCTTGGTGTCCAATCCTGGGAACCGTCACCAATAGTACCCAAGCAAACTTTTATGAAGCATTTTTCTTAAGAACCAGGATTGGAAATGCAATTTTATTAGTCCATAACCAGATTAGCAACATTGTGATTCGAAGATTCAATTTTTATTTACCAATGAATGTCATAATGTCATTGGGTTCAGTGGGCCATAATGGTCGTGATCCTATCGTAGTTGGATTAAGAACTTCCGATTCAATCAGTGCTTATAACCACTGAAGTTGAGAGTTTGAATCCCACTCTTGGCAAGGTGTACTCGATACAACATTCTGTGATAAAGTTTGTCGGTGACTTTCGGCAGGTTTTCTCTAGTTTCCTCCTCCAATAAAACTGACTGCCATTATAAAACTGAAATATTGTTGAAAGTGTTATAGGGTTCAAGTTCTAAGGGATCAAAATTCAACATAATTATATATCAGATACAGTACTATTGAGACAAAAGAAGTGCCCAGTATTGGATATACAGATTTCTTTTTCCGCATTCATACTCAGGCCTTCACCCGAGTATTCATGCAAAAAAAGAAGCTAGCTATATCCAATATGGGTAGCTTCTTTTGTTTCAATAGTTATGTATCTAACTTGTATAATAATGATGTTATATATATAAAACAAATTAAAATTCCTGAGAAAAGTTTTGTTTGTGAACTAGTTTACCTAATTTTTCTATTACAACAATTGGTCAAAAACATCATCCTGTATCAGCGCCTGTAACTGATATTAGAGGCCACATTGACAGTAGCATTGCTGGGGGTATTATTGTACAAATTTCAATGACAATAGGTGAACAATACAGGTTCATGTGATCCTCTAGATTTACTTGTTATATGAATTTCTATAAGATTAGTTTGTATATGTTTAAAGGGGCATTATCTGCCAAATCGTAAATTTTTGTTACCCATAAAAACTCTCAGATATGATTGATGCCTTAATAAAACGTGTTTCTGTAACTTATAAATGTTATGAAATGTACGTGCATCGGGGGAAAATGAGCAATGGCTCGTGTTTTGAGATCGATCAAGAAATGGATGTCATCTTATTAATTATCGACATTGTTTACGGAGTTTGTCGAATCATCATTAAATCAGTATAACAATGCACTTATTTCTTATTTTTTGTGAATCTGCTTTTAGTCGGTGTTAATTATGGACAAAGAACCATGCAAGTTGGCAGTTGATGAGCGACAAAATACAAATGATTCGTTTTTACCTGTCACTAGTAAGGTCAATTGCATACGGAAAGAGCGAGGTCAAATTATTTGCAAATAAGTAATCGATGGTAATTTTCGTTCTCAAAAGGTGGAAAGTGGTTCGATAAGCAGTTTAATGTGAAATATTTACCTTTAATTCATCATTTTAAAGCTATTTACCAATTTCCAAAACATATAATTTTTTTGGTCTAAATCGTAGCTAATGCCCCTTTAAGATATAAATCATGGAAGCCAGAATGTGTTCGGAGTTTTAACATGGATTGGCGGATATATGTCTAAGAGTACAAATATGGCAGTATACTTTGATTGGAAGACAGTAATTTATATTTACGTTTGTGGAAAACTGGAAAACGTCACACACAATTTATGCTGCCATTGGAAAAGTCAGTCACATTCACCGGTGCATGTGCTAATGAGATTATACCGAATGGATAATTTGCTTATTTGTTAACAAAGCGAAAGAAGGAGGTCATGTTAGAATTTATAATAATTATATAATATAATAGTAAAAACTTTTCTAGTTCATTGATTTGCTTTTGAAGTCATTTTTAGCTCACCTGACCCAAAGGGTCAAGTGAGCTTTTGTCATCACTTTGTGTCCGTCGTCGTCGTCGTCCGCGTCTGTAAACTTTTCATACTTTCTTCTTCTTCTTTGAAACCACTGAACTGATTTGGACCAAATTTGGCAGAAATGTTCATTGGGAGGTCCTCTACTAAATTTGTTATTTTGGTGCAGATCGGAAATTCAACATGGCCACCAGGGCCAATAATGTGTTCTGATTGGTTGAAACTTTGAAAAT
>MJUT01059646.1:843116-859985 GCA_002080005.1 Gigantidas platifrons
AAAAAAAAAAAAAAAACAACAACAACAACAAAACAATCCTCTTCAAAACAAAAATAAGTTTCTTTTTTTTTCCACTAGTATACAGTACTTTTCTGGTATCATAAACATCTGAAAGATTAACATAGAATAATTTGATCTTCCGTTACTCTGTCTACTGGATTCCTAAATTACACAAATCTCCTAACAAACAGAGTTATATTGCTGGGTCTGTGATGCATTTATTTTAACAGTTTTAAAAGAAAGTTATAATAATAAATGCATCACAGGTCTACCAAAATGCTCCACGAAACCTCTTTCCAGATTATTAACATCCATTCTGTCAGCGGCCAAAAGCAGGCTTCAGAGTTACTGTGACACTAGCTACTCAAGGAGTGGTGTGAATCAGATGTGGATTCTGGATAATTCTAAAGATCTGTTAGAGTACATAGAATCAAGGTCCCTCTTCTCATACAATAGGATTAAAACATTTGACCTCTATTCCCAACTCAAAACTAAAAGACAGATTAAAAGAATTAGTTCAACTGGGTTTCATTAAAAAGAATGGCCAACGTAGATACAAATACCTTGTCTTAGGAAGAAAAAAAAACAAACTCTGATTCTTCCAAAAAGTTCTCTGAAACTGATATCATCAAAATGTTTGAGTTTTTTTTTATTGACAACATATTTGTGATGTTTGGTGGGTGTGTTTTTTAACAGACAGTCGACATTCATATGGATACTAACTGTGCTCCCCTTCTCGTTGAATTATTCCTTTATTGGTATGGGACAGACTTCATACAAGGGCTTTTGAAGAAAAAACGAAAAGAAGCTAGTCGAAAAATAAAACATGAATACCACTAGGTTTTATTCTGTGTTTCAGTAGGTGATCCGTTACCTTGATCGATGAACCTGGGTACTTGTTCTTCATTTAAAGGATTTCGTGGATATCTTAAATCTTTTCTCTAAAGCGCCCAGAGATATACAGACGATCGTAATCTAACAAGTCCGATCGCCGGAGAAGTTTACAAACTCGTCCTTCCACAAAAGGTCTTTCCAGTGATCAATCCTCTTATCGATCTCTGAGGGGGCAGATAGTGATTGGCTCCGTTCAATGCAGTTTATTCCATGAAATGTCTTCAACGTCTGTGTATAAAATGATGATCTGCTGTGTAAAATGCAAGAGGAAAACAGAGACGATCAATAACTTTTAGTTTATGACTTGCAACGGAAAACTGCGGAAGACAAACGTGCATCGTTTGTGGTTAGTTCATTCCTACTACTGGTGTCGAACAAAATGATCAATAAGTTACCGGAAGAAATGTATACTGTCAGGACACAACTTCACGGGACGTGGTATCTTACTGCGTAAGTCCAAAACACCTTTAGAAATCTTGATCAATACTCATCAATTGAATCGATCAAGCAGCATATCGTCACAAATTTGCTCTGCTAAGCATAAAGACAATACCAAGCGCAATTCAATTAGCGACAAAATTACATGTTGGAAACGTGAAATGCCATCCAAGATCTCACAATTCGTGAATGTGTCGATCGCAACATTGACAAACCTCTCACCCGCACCAAAGTACAATTTGGACTATAGGTGTTCAAAAGAGTTCGTTGGAGGATGAATTACATAAATCCAGTTCGACATAATTTCGAGAGGCGACGCTCGATTATCGGCAATGTGGTCTAAATTTGGGCTGTTGATCTACTTGACATGGATGTGTTTGCCACAACAAGGAATACTGAGCTTCATGGAGAGAATTGTCTTTAAAATCCACATAAGCCATTGTTTTATTAGTTTTATATAAGACACCGTTTAATAAATAGTGATGGTCAACAAAGCCACCAATATCAACAAAACGAACAGCATGCGGAAAGTAAATAATTGATGGGAAGAGTTGCTAGGTTGTAAACAAGTAATTGCTGTGTTGCCGAGGTTCAAGTTGTTTAAAAGAAAGAAATGGTGGGAACGGGTGATTGCTGGGTTCTGAAACTCCGAATGGTTACACAAAGGTTCAACCTAACGAAAAGAAGGAACAGACTGGTACAGTTGGTTGGTTCTGAAAATAAAGATTTTTATTTATTTATTTATTTATTTATTTATTTATTTATTCATTCATTTATTTAAACCCCGAATTGCAAAGCAATGGTTCAATTTTTTGAAATCATGTTAAAATCGCTACGCCCCGTTAATGGAGAATATTGCACTTAACATGACCTGAAGCCATTTATTTTTCACCTACTCTAAACACCTGTAAGTTGTTTATTTAAAATAAATCGCACAGAATAAATTTTTACACCTACGTATACGATTGAAATATAAAAAAAAGCATATCTTCATCTATCAAGATCTATTTTGATATTTAAAGAAAAAATGAAGTAATCTGATAATAGCCCCATCAAATGTAAGTATCTAAGTATAGTACAAAGTTATTAAGTATATGCTTTGAAGAGGACATAAAATACAGGCACTGAAAGACAGACGCTTCGTCTCTCTCATCAATCTCCATCTAGTTTGACCGAGAAAGCGAGGAAGTTAATTTAATTAAGTTATATGCAGTTGATTATTTCAAGGATAAGTACAAATCGTATTCCTAATGCTAATGCGTCTCTACGAAAATTTACCTCAAATTAATAAATATTCCATCTTTTCGTAAAACAAATAGCTGTCAATGTCATCTTGTACTATATATCAATCTAAAAGTACATGTTTGTTGTATCCTTTTTTAATTATGTAATATATATATACCATGATTTTCCGAGTTAAACGGTTAAGCAACCGCACGCTTCGCGTTGTATTAACCGTTTAACTCGGAAAACTGTGGTATTTATAACTGATTTACATGTATTACATGAAGCCATGCAATATCACATCTAGGTATAGTTGATTATTGCACGAATCTCTGCGCTGCGTGTATTATTTAAGTTTTTAGCTGTTGATTACATTCTGGTATATGAACCATCAAAAGATCAAAGGAAAAGAATGCATTCATGTGCCAATTTGTGTTAGTGTATCGTCAAAAAAAAAAAGAGGGCACAACAACCTTCCAATTTTAATTGGATTGTAACAAGGTCAACCCTATTCAGATAAACTGAAGATAACTTGATTTGTAAGTGAACTATTCTAGATACAGCCTGTCCAACCAGAGGGCACCTGCTTATAAATTATCTATTTATTATCCAATGATCGTTATATAGTTTGGGTTCAATTATATTGTAATTTCTCATCAACATTAAAAAAAAACTTAGACTTTGTTTCCGAGAAACATTACAACCAAAATCGCGTTCATATGGTTCGTGTTTTCAGAGTGGCATATAGTTAAAACCATATTGGAATTCTGATCCACAGTATAATTAGTTTAAACATGTTTTTATTCATATAACACATTGGGCACAAGTTATTACAACTTATGAATCCCTATCCCACAAAATACAGGGTATGATATTACATGCAGTTTTACATTAATGACACGGTAGATGTAGACGGTAGTATTATATAGAATTTTTCAAATTACAACATTAACAAACAAACAAACAAACAAACAAACAAAAAAGACCATATACATATACCATCATAAGCTTTAATTTGATTCATATTATTAGACGTTAGTGAAATTTAAAAAATGTTTAATTTTGGAAATGTAAAAAGAGAAAGAAAAATGCATAGTATGATATGGAAAAAAAGAACGAGAAAGGCTACCGTGACTCAGATTCAATGATTATTCATGATTACAATAAATTCATAAAAGGAGTAAACATTTCATGGGTTAACATAGTGACCATTCAAAAGAATTTCTACATCAATTATTGGGATAAAAGTGAGTTTAAATGCAACAAGGAGCCTCTGGTTTGATGGAATACTTGAACCTCTGGGAGAACAGCATAGAGACAATTTTTTTTTAATTCAAGATTAAAGTTCCTATTTTAACAGACATTAATTTGAAGATTTTCCTCTCTGAAACTAGTGAGCTAATTTAGCCAAATTTTGCTCGAATGTCCCTTGAGTACATAATTTCAAAATTGTCTACGATTATTCAGCCAACAGCTTAATATACAAAATGTATTACACTGTAAATGACTATAGAAATGTATACAAATGGCTTCTACTCGGAAACCGTTTGGCATTTAAACCAAATCGCGAGCAAATGACACCACCTCTTCCAAACTTTTGATTTAGTGCTGATCTTGATAATGGGGATCGCCATTTTTCAAAACTCTCCAATGTGGAGGAGACAAAAGCCTGAAAAGGGGCGTATCCATTCTCGGATTATACCTTCCCGTTACGTCACGCAAGCGGTATCGTATATTATATCAGCATTGATCAGTTGCAATTGTATCATTAAAAATTATGTAAATCGTAAAATAACGTGTATATATTTATCTTTTGACATTTACAAAATCATTATGACTTATGTTAAGCATTTTATTGCACTAAGTAGCAAGGGAAAGTGTGAGAAGATTTTTTGTGTGTAATTACCGATCCGGACAGGACTACCTGTCAACACAATGATCATCGATCAGTGACCTCGAAAAACACGGGAAAGTATGACAGCATTGGGGACAAAAAAGAAAAAAACATGTGTAAGCACAAAGCGAGTTAAAAATGACAGTTATTTAACCTACGGCCAATCACGTAAAACATGAAATTATACGTAGAACCCCCCTCCCCCGATACAAATAAACTCCTTTGTTTTATGAAAATGTAACATGGGATGGGAATATTAAGAACAAAATTAGAACGATATACATTTATAAACATTGTATTGCAGTTGATCTGATATTAAAACATAACCAAACGGGCACGATGTTGGGAAGAGTCAGATACATGTTATTTATTCAACTAACATGATACGACTGAGTGACGTCACATGAAGAGGTGTCACGGCCGCTTACACTACGACAGGAAATTCCAAATATTCATATTTCTAATTGGGTATATTAATGTTAATAAAGGTGGTTTTTTTTAAATAATAAGTTATTTACGAATAACAAGTTATAATGAATTGAATTAAAACAACTTTTCAACTGACTGGTCTTTTCCTTTAATATTTTTGATCAGATTGATGAGGTAAGCAATACAATCTAATTAAAATTAGATGATTCTTGTATGTATCTTTTTCTTTTTTGGCGATACATTACACACAAATATATATATCTATATATATACAAGAAATATCTAACTTTAATCAGATTGTAAAAAATATGATATTCAGTTCACCATTAATCTGTTTTGAGAAACTTTGTTGATTGCAATCAGGGGCAATACTATTTCATACTATATCTACAGAAAAAGAATGAAGGGCTATATATATGCTTGGTGTACCATGATATGACTAACAATTCAGCAAGGGCAAAAAATCATTAGGTAGCATCTGTTTAAATTTTATAAGGAATTAAGTTAAAAAAATAAGAAAGTTTTTTTACCCCTTTCATCTGTAGACATGCTACCACAATGTCTCAACACAATCAGCTTATGGGGGAAAATGCATTAAAATGGTTTTGAAAAATAATTTGTGCAGTATCAGTAGTGGTTTTAGAGTAGAAGATATTTGAAATCAGAGCCAATCAGAAAGCATAACTGACCTAGCAGCCATGTTGAATTTTCGAATGAATTATTAAATCATAGAAAATGTCAAGAACCAAAGTATCATTTCTATCAAGTAGGGTTCCAATTTGGCCAATGGTGAGAAATAGATTGAAATGTGAACGAAAAACAGACTTGAAGTCATGACAATATACCTCAGATGGACCTTTGGTGTAGATGAGCTAAAACTGTTTGGAAGGTAAAATAAATGTTGAAGAAGCTCAAAGGACTTAATTGGGTGTTATTGAAGATCAGATATCTTTATAAATTCAAAGTGTACCTCTAAAAAAAGGTGGGACTTTTGATAGCAACAGATTATCAAATTTAATCACAGTACTGGTTTACTGGTATACATGTACTTTTGAAGGAAATCCAAGAGGAAATCATCCTTATCTGGCTTTGGAATATTGAGGTCATGATGAATCTTGTTAATGGGACAGGAGATGATAACACTTCCAGATATTTCCAAAAACCAGCCAATCAGAACACTTTCCAGATATTTCCAAAAATCTGCCAAATAGAACACTTTCCAGATATTTCCAAAAATCAGCCAATCAGAACACTTTCCAGAGATCTTCAAAAACCAGCCAAATCAGAACACTTTCCAGAGATCTTCGAAAACCAGCCAATCAGAACACTTTCCAGAGATCTTCAAAAACCAGCCAATCAGAACACTTTCCAGAGATCTTCAAAAACCAGCCAATCAGAACACTTTCCATGCAGAGATCTTCGAACACTAGCCAATCAGAACACTTTCCAGAGATCTTCGAAAACCAGCCAATCAGAACATTGTATCAATAAATACAGTGTTCTGATTGTAGGATTTAGGAGTACAAGTATGAAGATCATACACAAATGTTTTATGACTGTAAGGTTAGGCTACCCCTCCAGGTTATGTGGGAGGTAATGTAATCTTATCCTTGTGCTA
Source organism: Gigantidas platifrons (assembly GCA_002080005.1). Taxonomy (NCBI): domain Eukaryota; kingdom Metazoa; phylum Mollusca; class Bivalvia; order Mytilida; family Modiolidae; genus Gigantidas; species Gigantidas platifrons. Next base: position 849,614 of record MJUT01059646.1, read on the forward strand.
ATGATTTGTTTAGTATTGGTTTTTCTACCTGGATTCCTAAACCTTCATTGAAAAAGACTTATTTTCTTAATTTAGCCTTACTAACAGTAGAAAGTTTCTAAAAACAATTTTTTTTATGGTTTATGTTGTTTAACGCCATTTCCAACAATATTTCAGTTATATCGTGACGTTCAATTTTATTGGTGGAGGAAACTGGAGTCCCCGTAGTCACTGACAAACTTTATCACATAATGTTGTATGGAGTACACCTCGCCCTGAACGGGGTTTGACCTCACAACTTTGTGGTAATAGGCACTAATTGTACAGTTAGTTGGATACCCAACAACCATACGATCACAACTACGACTGCCACCCTAAATAAATTTAAAGTAAATCTAATATGAAATGCATGGTATAGAACTGAACAGTGATAATTCATTATGACAAAAGGATGGACAGATAGGATAGAAAGACAGTCAAGTAAATTTTGTAGTATGGGGTACATTCAACATAAATACAAAGGATTATGAAGATGTGATATCTTTATTCATCATGTGATTTAGAACTTCTAAAATCCAACAAGTCTCTATATCAACAATGTGGTTATTTAAGTTCTGGAACTTCAGGGCTCTTAACACTGGTATTTGTCCTGTCTGCATCAACTGACCAATCACCATAGCATACTGTCCTGTAATAAATAAAGACAAGTTCAAAGGTCATAACACTGAGATAGGTCCTATTTGTATCAAATGACCTATCACCATATCATACTGTCCTGTAATAATAAATAAAGACAAGTTCAAAGGTAATAGCACTGAGATCTGTCCTGTCTGTATCAACTGACCTGTCACCATAGCACACTGTCCTGTAATAGAAAATAAAGATAAGTTCAGAGGTCATGACACTGGTATTTGTCCTGTCTGCATCAACTGACCTATCACCATGCTGTAAAACCGTGATATTTTCGTGTTTTTCATGGTCTGCAGACTTGATCTAAATTCCTGCAGTTTAAAACTGGTGATGTTCGAAATTAAAAAAATTGAAAGGAGTGGGTATGATAAGGGCCGATTTTGGCCCAATCTCAGAAACTGTTTGTATAGATATAATATTAAGCACAATCATTGAAAGGTAAGAAAAATAAATTTTTGGATGATTTCACTTTGTCCTTTGTTGCTTAGCAACGTAAATGGGGGAGGGTCCAATTAATCATTAGAAATTCAAATATGGTTGTTTTATTTTACATATCTTGTATAGTCTTTTCGACAAAATGTTATATTATGTGCATGTACACCCTACAAATGATATTTCAATGCTCTATGGTAGCATATAGTATTTTTGCGTAGTTATGTCACCATAGCAACGGTTTTGTAAACATTAAATTAATCTATATTATTGCAATTAAAGGTTGAATTTTGACATCTACGATATTTTGACTTGATATTTGACTAAGCGGTACACTTTTTTTCAAGCTATACACACTACAAATATCATTTCATATTCCAAAAATACATTTTGATATTTTTATTCATAGTTATGGCCCGTCCATAGCAACAGGTTTCCCTATGCACAGTATTTGCCTGTATATCTCATGGACCTTTCATTTAATCAAGAAAACATTTCTACAACAGTACCTTAGCAGAGACATCTTATCATTTACTAACCAGTATATAGAATGTATTATAAGAATTCCTTAAACCTTACAATGTCCATAGTAACCAAATATTATCCCTAGCAACCGCAGAAACTCGTCAATGCTGAGCTCTGTAAATTGTTTTTTTTCTTTTTATAACCGAATGTTGATCTTTTTATTTTTTAAATCAAGAGAGGAAAATATTCTCAGTAAATAGAATGTCAAGGGAACCAAGTCAACTGCACAACATGGTAAAGCAGTGCTACAGCCGTATGAGAGGATACAATGCATGTTGAATAATACAAAATTTAAAATGAATCCATGGAAACGGATGCCCTTCTAACTGAAAACCCCCTCACCTAATTAACCCCAAAATGACAAATTAACATAGACCTTGAGATGTCAAATCTTCTTAATTTTATTTTACCTGCATACCTTAAAAAACTAGAATACTATAATAATAAAACTAAAGAAAGTTGATCTGGTGATCACAGATACCCCCGCATTCCAAATTGGCATCCAGAAACCCTTAAAGCCCTATCTTTTAAGAGAAAATGGGCTATAATTCATGAACGGTAAATGGCAATTTCACCATACAGTAATTGAAATTAATCTGTATTTTATGGTACATTGCATTGTGTTAAAGTTTGAAAAGATTTGGTTAAGTAGTACCTTAAATATCATCCGGAAACCTAGAAAGTCCCTATTTTCTAAGAGAAAAAGGGCCATAACTTATGCACGGAAAATGTAAAATACACCATAATCATACTTAACCTGTATCTTATGGTATACAGCATTGTATTAAAGTTTGAAAAGATTTGGTTCAGCGGTACTTAAAATATCATTCGGAAACCTAAAAAGTCCCTATTTTCTAAGAGAAAACGAGCCATAACTCAGGAACGGTAAATGTAAATACACAGTAATCGAACTTAACCTGTATTTAATGGTCCATAGCACTCTGTTAAAGTTTCAAAAGATTTGGTTGAGCCAAACTTTGAATATCATCCGGAAACCTAAAAAGTTTCTATTTTCTAAGAGAAAAAGGGCCATAACTCATGAACTGTAAATGTGAAATACACCGTAATCAAACTTGACCTGTATTTTATGGTACACAGCAATGTGTGAAAGTTTGAAAAGATATGGTTAAGCAGTACTTTAATTATTATCCGGAAACCAAAAGTTTGACGGACGAACAGACGAACGGACGAACAGACATGAGGATCCCTATGTATCCCCCGACTCTCGTCGAGCGGGCGTATAATAAATCATGAAAACCTCTGAAATCACTGTATGGCTAGAGGTTCAGATATTTTTTTTCTTTAAATTAATAATACCCGATATACAATATCTTATAGTGGGGGAAAACAGACAACACAATGGCCAAAAGATATGTACTATCGGGGAATCATAATGCCCGCATATGATTGCTAAGCTATATCTAGTAGCTGATGTCTAGTCTTAAAGACACAGCATTTTATTGGAACTCTCAGTTAACGGTGACCTAACCATTAGTAAATACTGTTGTGTTTTTTTATCCAAATTCATTGCTTAATCATACCTATCTAGTAAATGAAAATTGAACCTATTCCTACATAATTAGCCGCAGTGCTTAAGGGTAACACGGAGGCAACAATGACATATCAAGGACAATATCAGGCATTATCCAATACAAAATATCATTAATGTACTATCGTGACTATACCATTTATTATATTCAAGATCCTGACGTATATCCATAAGTTAACCAAAACCTAGGGTGCATGGTCGTATGGACGTGCAGATCGATGGAGAAGGGTACATACTTGTACTTCTTTGTGAAAATGGTGATCAAACATAATAATGCTTATCGAAAAAAAATCCAATGTCATAGAGTGCATTAAATTCTTCAGTAGAAGCTTCACTTCATTGTCATCATCAAATAACTTTTAGTGTCGGTGAGATTTGCACTCCAGTCATTACGAAAGTCAATATCCATGTGACGAGCACATCACAGTAACCACACAACAATCTCTGGCCACAATAATGCAACATTTAGAAAGTCTTTATTACCCTTTCTAACGGTTTATTTTTCTGAACTTTATAGTTTCTCCTTTTTCTGCTTTTGAGTTTTAATGTACATGTATAATATGCTATTAAGATTTGAAAAAAAAATATTCAGCCATATACGAACATATGTTTACCGTTAATATATATTTCTTTATGAGAATAAGTTGTGTTCTTTGTTTTTTCTAAACACTTTCATGGTTTAAATTGTATAAAAGTGATCAATTTCAGTTCATTATTATAACGTTTTTTCAGTCGGCACTAAACAAGGCAACGATAGCCATGTTATTCTTTATTATACGATCCGTTTTCCTTACGCCATTTCTCTAACGTTATTTATTTTTTATTTTTGTAATTAAAAGTTGTATACAATTAGTATGTGTTGCATCTCTGCTAAGCACACGACAGTAAATCATTAGAACAAAAACTGGTTGGCTCGGAATCATGATAATGTGTGAATCTCCATGTCTATCCGCGCAGCATTGAGATGGAACTAAAAATTCCAACTAAGTGTGTTAGTCTAGAACAAACCAGACAGCACCATTTTGATATAAACTTAACTTGCTCTTGCCATGGTATAGCTGAAGAATTGTTCACTTGGTGGTAAGCAACGATCACTTTTACTAATGATTAAGAATTTGTACTAGAAAATTATCAGCTATATTTCTATATTATTATGTTACCCAACATTTCACAATTTAAAGAACTGGGGAATGTATAGCATCAATAGATTCATACATGCTATTTAATAATCAATATTGTTCCAAAGTTTTTAAAATGATGTTTGTGTTTTTTTTATTGTACGGGAAAATCGTGTTTTTTATTCTCATTATGGTCAGTTCATAATTTACTTGCAATAATCCGTCAAGATTAAACTTCCATTCTAACACTCCAATGAATGAATACTGAAGTTCCGATATTAAATAAGCAAATGTATGTAAATTGTAATATCATGGAAAATGGGGAAAAACTTTAAATATAATGATAATCTATCAAAATAACCATTAATCAGTATTCAAAATCTGAACATGTGAATTTCATTTTGTGTAGTGTATAATAAATATCAAGTTATTTTATTTGTCATGCTTTAAAAAAGTTTGCTGGGAGTAGTTAACACAAAATGAAGTGCTATAATATATGGACATTTGATATTTTGTTTTAACGATTATTTTAACATTAAATAATGTAGGACATCAAAAACGTTTTATTATGATGCATAATGATTTTGTAAAAATAAAAACAACAAAAAAGAGAAAAAAATCGGTGATTTGATCCTGACTATAGTATAAGAGTCCCAGATGTTGTTATCGGCAGTTATGTGTGCTAACCATTACGCATCCGCCACGTGAATATTGAGAGGGTAGAATTAAGTTATATATAAATCAAATTGATCGGAAATTCACTTTGTGAAAGAGCTATAGGTAAGTCAAAATAAAAAAAAAATAAAAAAAAAGTAAAGGGACTACTAAAATTAGAAAGTTTTTTTGATTTTGATAGTATTACGTGATTTTTGCTTTTGGTTGTTTCTTTTGTTTTCTGTACTTTTTGTGAATTGTCGGGATAATATTAAAGTATCCTAACACATGAAATTCCACTGAGGCGGTTAGAAAAAAAACCACGTCGGACTCAATGCAGTAAATCACCTCCAAAATTTTGCCGTTTTTTTTCTATTTAAATAACGTCAAAACTTTTTCATAAACATTGTTAAAGTTTACCATATTCCCGTAGCAAAACAACTACGATAAACCAACTTTATTTTGGATGAGATTAAATGGTCGATTTCTATTTCTGTCTATTACGGATGAAAACGGTCAATAAAAAATGGCCGCTGACGTGAAATCTACCTTAAAATTATTTTTTTATTGCAGATTTCATACTGACCGCACTCGGGTACCAACACAAAAATTAAATGAGATATGTGCTTATGTATATTAAACATCATACTAAAATATGCCGTTGGTACCCGCTTGTGATTATACTGAAAATTGACATTAAATACACATTTCTTGTTAGATTTCATATATTTTCACGAAACTATAGACTTTTCATTGACTAGTGTGACGTCATCGCACGTGCAAATATGGAAAATTGTTACCAAAATATTAGATGGGTTAAAGGTCTTATAAAATCAACAAACAATGAAAGCTATAGGTTTTATTTATAATTTGCCTATATTTTAGGCCAATTTCTGCCCTTATCATACCTACTCCTTTATGAACCAAATGGTGTAGTGTGTTAATTTTATGCTGAACTTTTTGTTATTAAATTTATCTGATAATCGATGCAAGGTGGGATGCAAGGTGGATCGTAAAAACACAAAAACTATTTGCAAGTAATTACATTGTTTGTATATAAAACTATCCTCAAAAGAGTGCCTTTGATGCTGCAAAAATTAAGTTGTAAAATATCTACTGGAATGGTTACAATAAAGTGATTATTACCTGAATGACCTCGGTAATTGGGCTGGTAATTGACAGGTTTACCCAGGTGTTTTATGGGATTATCCTGATTGATTTAACAAGTGTTTGTATAACAATTTTAGATGTGTGAAAAGTTTTTTATTTACAATTTTTATTGTACATTTAATATGATCATATCAATGATATGAATTTTTTGTCTGAAATAAACACATAATGGTATAATGGGGCCCGTCATGGTCGTGGTCATGGTCGTGGTCATATGGTAGTTGGATTAATTACTACCTATCACCACTAACGTTGTGAGTTTGAATCCCACTCAGTCTCAGGCAAGGTGTACTCGATACAACATTATGAGTCAAAGTTTGTCAGTGACTTGCTGCAGGTTCAGGTTGGTGGTTATCTTTGGGTACTCTGGTTTCCCCCACCAATAAAACTGACCGCCATGATATAACTGAAATATTACAGAAAGTGGCGATAAACACCATAACCCTAACCTCTAACCCATAATGGTATGATGACTTTTTTGTCTGTGGTTGTCATGTGGTCTGGGTTTATGTCGGGGAAAAATACATCTTTATCTCAGGTTTGAATCTCCTGTAATAGCAAAACAAATTTAAAAATGGTGTCAAATATTCGTGACAGGAATGTCCAGAAATATCTAATATAAAAATATTAAAAGGTACAATTCTCTAATGTTATTCATAAATACATCTATTTTTGTATAACATTACTTTAGACAAAGACATAGTAATCTCTGCTCCTTGTGTAAACAATAAACAAGTCTGGAATATAAATAATAGATAGAAGAACATGATCCATCCTTCATTATTAGAGGTATATCTGAACAAAATAAATGTATGATCAATCAAGATAAATTCCTCTCTTTTTCATAGAAAATTCCTCAGTACTATTAATGTATCTTCAAAATTCCCTTTCTATAAATATTCATGTGTGCTAAAAGTTATAATTCCAATATATTCATATTTCCCAGTACCAGTATACAAAACAGAAAAATCAATACAAAGACAGACAATTCTGCTCACTCACACTTCACCAGTTATCAATAATGAAATCTATTTCATCTGTGACATTGTATCTATTTCATCAGTGACAAGTTGAAACCATTCATCATCCCAAGCAATTTATTTTTTCTTTAGACTAATTAAGCAGTAATGACTTTGTATTTTTCTTTTAATTCAATCTTTTATCATAAGGAGCAGATAACAGTATCAATATTCCTACTTTTTGGCAAAGACTTAAAATTGCTACAGTACCAACAAATATGTACCTATTGTAATCAAATTACAATTTTCTGCCAGATTCTTAACATTACGAAATGATTGTTGTGCACCTCACATTGTAGTGGATTTTGAGAATGGTCCAAATGAGGGTTGTTTTTTTTATTACCAATTTTCTGTTACTTGACATTTGTATTTTTAGTTTTCATGACTTTTTATAATGGACCCCTGGTCTCAAATAAATTTGTTTTGGCATAAATTGACCTTGAGAATGGTTACCAATAGAAATGAATATATAAAAGCATACTAAAGAAACAAATTAAAAGTACAACACTTGATCTTCAAGTCACAAAAGACCTTTAATAGGCATAACTCATATCCTTCAGTCACTTGATATAACTGAAATATGGTTGAAAGTGGCATTAAACACCATAACCCCTTACATCACATAACATCTTTATTGGGCATTACACATATCATTAAGTCACACATCTTTATTGGGCATTACACATATCATTAAGTCACACATCTTTATTGGGCATTACACATATCCTAAAAGTCACACATCTTTATTGGGCATTACACATATCCTTAAGTCACACATCTTTATTGGGCATTACACATATCATTAAGTCACACATCTTTATTGGGCATTACACATATCATTAAGTCACACATCTTTATAGGGCATTACACATATCATTAAGTCACACATCTTTATTGGGCATTACACATATCATTAAGTCACACATCTTTATTGGGCATTACACATATCCTTAAGTCACAAAAGATTTGTAATGGGCATAACTCATATCCTTAAGTCACAAAAGATTTGTAATGAGCATAACTCATATCCTGAAGTCACACAAGATTTGTAATGGACATAACTCATATCCTTAAGTCACATAAGATTTGGTCGCCATGATATAGCTGAAATATTGTTGAAAGTGGTGCTAAAACACCAAAAATCAATCAATCATAAGATTTGTAATGGACATATCTCATATCCTTAAGTCACACAAGATTTGTAATGGGTATAACTCATATCCTTAGTCACACAAGATCTTTATTGGGCATAACTCATATCCTGAAGTCACACAAAATTTGTAATGGACATAACTCATATCATTAAGTCACATAAGATTTGTAATGGGCATAACTCATATCCTTAAGTCACAAAAGATTTGTAATGGACATAACTCATATCCTTAAATCACACAAGATTTGTAATGGACATAACTCATATCCTTAAGTCACACAAGATTTGTAATGAACATAACTCATTCTTAAGTCACACAAGATTTGTAATGGACGTAAGTCACATCTGTAACTGACTTTACCCATTGCCAGCAATTTACATCTTTTTGGGGATGTACATCTATATCATTTTGAATATTTTAAATAAATGTATAGACATTTGACTCCCATCAGCTTTTGACTAATTATGATATACATGGAGGTAATATATAGGATGTTATCTAAAAATACTGTTATATGATATACATGGAGGCAATATATAGGGTGTTATCTAAAAATACTGTTATATGATATACATGGAGGTAATATATAGGGTGTTATCTAAAAATACTGTTATATGATATACATGGAGGTAATATATAGGGTGTTATCTAAAAATACTGTTATCAATATGCTTGATATTAATATTTCTCCTGCACTACTTCTTGAATTAATTCAGATGGGCTTGTTGAAACCAAAACAGAGTAAACTAAAACTAAAGACTCAGACATATCACTCACTTGGCACTGAGGATTTTATTGCCTATCACAGCATATGTTAAATTTTGATCTCTCAGGACTTTGTAACCCATTTGACCACAGGACTTGAATTGGCACAGAATTAAATCATTATATCATATAATGTGACATTGCTGCCTCATGCCAAATACAATTGCATTTCCATTTGTTGTTCCTTAGGAATTAAAAAAAAAATTCAATTACAGCCTACCATATTTTAAATTCAAACAAATTTTAATTGCATATCACTATAATGATTCTAGCAATTGACAATTAAATTTCCATTTCTTTAAAATAATTTTATGTGCCTTCTGTAGGATTCATATACAGCGAAAAATTGGCGTTACACAATGACAAGTGCATAGTTAAGTTATCTATTGTCATTTATATATAGATGTTTATTGGTCACAGTAAAAACATGCTGATGAAAATGGGTAATACCGTTGAAACTTCCAAGCAGTGTAATAGTTTTAATTATATATACATATATATATTGGTAACTCACCTCTCATTAATTTATCAGACATATATGGTATTTTACAACAACCTATAACTTTAGATACTCCAGTGCCATCATCAAGCAACACTATGTCTGAATCATTAGATACCTGTAAAAAATAAAGAAAATTGATTAAAATCGTAAACGTTTGATATCCCTTGTCCTATCATCAATCAATACTATATAAGACTCATATGACACCTGGGGGGGGGGTCATCAGGGTCATGATTGGATGGTAGTTCGATTTACAACTACCTGTACACCGAGTGCCTATCGCCATCTAAGTTGTGTGTACGACCCCCGTTTATGGCGAGGTGTACTCGATACCACAATATGTGATAAAAGTTTGTCAGAGACTTGGGACAGATCAGTGGTTTTCTCCGAGTACTCCGGTTTCCTCCACCAATAAAACTGACTGCCACAATATAAATGAAATATTTATTGTTGAAAGTGGCATTAAACACCATAAACCAAACCAACCATATGACACCTGCATTTAGGTCACCTCTGGTGCTTCCACTACTACATCAAATCAACATAACTGTGGTAAGGGAGATAACTTACTGTTTTAATCAGTATTACATGTCCTTATCACTGGTCAGGTAGATAATTACCACAGCACTGATCAGGTAGATAATTACCACAACACTGATCAGGTAGATAATTACCACAACACTGATCAGGTAGATAATTACCACAACACTGATCAGGTAGATAATTACCACAACACTGATCAGGTAGATAATTACCACAACACTGATCAGGTAGATAATTACCACAACACTGATCAGGTAGATAATTTACTAATG
>MJUT01059646.1:869612-886673 GCA_002080005.1 Gigantidas platifrons
TCTTAATGCAATTTCTGATGCCTAGTTTTGATTTAAACAGTTAAAATAAGTTAAACATGAGGGTGTGCATTTTTAGTACTTCATGTTTCAATGAACCAATAGAAAAATACAACACAAATTTTGTCTCCCCCCCCAAATAGTACATTAGACCCAAAACTAATACATGTCTAGGTACAAAAACATTTATGTGAGTAATTACCCCCACCTTTTTTTTTTACATCCACAATTTTAGGTGTGTGTTGTTCAAACCAGAATTTTTGTAATATTTTTTTCAGATACAGAAAGAATCAAAGATCAAACTTTGTTGCGATACTCATGAAAAGTTCTAATTCTGATATTTACCTGAAAAAAAGAATGGATATGGGTAAATGTACACCATGTACATTTGTATATTGTACATAAAACAAAATCCAACAAGATACAAGGAAGGTGCCTTTATAACAAACTGGCTGAAAATGTTTACTTTCCACTTTTTTTCGCAGTTTAAAACTCCCGCTTAATAGGCCTCTCGATACGAAATGAATTGGCCATGCGTAGCGAAGAACAAGCTAAAAAAGTTCAGAAAATCTTTCCGACCAATGAAATCGCGCAAAACAAAATATGCTCGGTTGACCTCCTGAATGGTCACGAGTGGAGGATACAGAGGAGAAAAAGAGGGAGGAAAGTTGGATGTGTCGTTGAGAATAAACTTGAATTTCGTCAATAAATATTTGTTGTTCGTACGTATAAACTAGAGCGGAATGAAGGGAAATCATTTTTGAGACGACGAGGACAAGCGAAGGTCCTTTGGAAAACTGGCGTGTTATTGTAAAATATTGAGTCGAAGCGAGGGTTTCCTCGTCATATTTTTGACGGTTGTTTCTTACCTTTAGGATTGTTTAGTAAGACGGCAGCTGGACCAAGAAACAAGTCAGCAGAACGAAAGAGTTGTAACACGAATTGTTGTAAAATATGGATAAATGGCTCAAAGATGTACTTCCAGACTAAGATCCATACCATCATCGTGAGAGGTCCCAAGTGAGGAAAATGGGGAGCCCAGAATTCGAGTGCCTGTGGGGTTTTTTTTAGAGTAGTCGAGGGATTAAAAAAAAATCGTAACAAGCTCCTGTGATGAGCCTTGAGTTATGTGAGCTAAGAAGGGAGTTGGTCCTTTAAATTGTAATCAAGTGGTTTTTTGGGTCCTCTCCCACAGGCACTTCTATTCTTTTCACAAGGTGAAAGGTGAAAGGAATGGTTGTGTTATGTTTATATGTTATTATAATTTATAACAATAACTAGATCTAATAAGTTTCTATTAACTGTTCCAACTGTCATAATCACATATAGCATTAATTATTATTATTGTATTTTATATACATATTTGCTAGTTCTACATTGCTAGGAGGGAATCAGCCTCCTACATTTCCTTAAGTTTCTAATCTTGATCAAAGGGGAATAATCCATGAAATATATAACGGTTGCTGTTTTTATATATTTTTTTTATCTCCCTTTGGTGCCTGCTTCCCTCCTAGTAAATCGTTATTATAATTCATCAATTTAATTTGTATTATGTATTCTAATCATTGTAATCATTGTATGAAATTATAAACCCGCAAGGGTCCTTAATTGGATTAATAAAATATTCTATTCTATTCTATTCTATTCTATAGCCTTACCACTATTTTACAATGTACTTTAGAAATTATAATACTGCGCCCTCTATCGGCACTATCGCTGGACGTTAATGTAGCGACCAGCGGGAGCGTAATATAACGACTGGATTATTCGGGTTAGCTTATTCCTTGCCTGGAGTAAAAAGTCGGAACGGTATATTCCCGACATCGTTTCGTTTTTTACAGTGGTGTTTTCATCTTCCGATCAGAAAGACGTGAGCAGGGAATGTCATTTCATTTTAAAATGACGTGTTCGGCATTAACAACCGCATAAGTAATGGTAAAACCAAACCTAAGCAGGTTTAAAATGAATAGTTGATTTCATGCTCACTGAAATAATTTGGGAAAGAGCTCCTTTTTGGCACCCCCACCCAAAAATCTATGGGGTATGTATATTTAATAATAATATTAATAATTATTATATAATAACTAAAATAAGCATATCGCGAATTTAATGATTTTCAAGGATTTGTATAGTAGAAAGGATACGAATCTCGTATCTCGCTTTATCTCACATGGCAAGGTTTTATGCTACAACAGAAAAAAATTTAATTCATTGCATATACTGGTCAGCGAGTAGTTCTCGCCATTTTTTACGTTTTTTATCCAATATTTTTAAGAAGCAGGCGAGAAACCTTTGTTTCACCCCATTATTATTTTGCATGACCCATAACGATTTACCTATGAAATTAATTTTCATAAAGGAGAGCACACGCTGATCAGGGATCCATTATTATGATGTTGCGTTTTTTAACAGAAAATGGTCGCAACAGAAGCAATTCTCGCCAACTTTCAGCAATATGGTTTTTGGTGAAGCTAAAGCATTATAAGAGGGAAAAAAACGACATTTTTTAAGATTAAAACCCTTTCTTAAAAAGTTTACCGGTTTTTGTGTTAGTTTGTAGAAAACTCTGATAATTATTCATCCCTGTTTTAATAGCTGTCATGCCATCCCCACGCCGCTCCCCCATTCCGTAAAATACATCCTTTTCAATTGTGATTTACCTGATAATTTTCATTTTCTTGATGAAAAGTAATAATTCCAGTTTTTCTAGAATTAATTAAAATACTTTGTCCTTTTTTTGTTTATAAATTAGCGGTCAAGGTATGCCTAATTGATGACGTAAACAGTGCATGCGTAGGCAGCCATTTGTATTTACATGGAATCTATTTTTATTCTGCAATCGTGAGTATTTTGGATTGTAGAGATGAGTAATAAGGCAAAGTGTTACACTTTTTAAAAGAGTTGTAGAAATAAGTTGGAAATATGGTGTCACTAGATTCCCCGATGATCACACCATGTGTTTTTCTATTTTAAGAGTACCGACACACGTGACCCCCTGTTGATGTTATGACAGAATGTGGGGTGCAGTAGGGTTTTTACTCGATTTTAGCGATATTTCAGAATGAAATTTGATAAAAATTTATACGAAAGATTGGTACTGTGTCCTTTAATGATGGTGAAAAAATCGGACGAAAATTCGTGAGCGTTCGCGCTAAATGGGAATGTTGGCGAGAATTGCTTCGTGGCGAGAACTACTCGCTGACCAGTATGGTTATTATACTAAAAGCATTAGCAGGCTGTCATCATATAGGTTGATCAAGGGTAGGCAAAGGGACCATTTCTAATGTGAGATTTGCTTTTGAAAAAGGAAAACAAATTTAATCATTTAATCAATCTAATACCCTTAAATATGATCTACGCTTTATCTTTGTAACAATTTCTAAGATTAAAATGGTTAAGTTCAAGATTTATGGCACTAATTGTAACTGCAAAATTGTATACTGTAAACCATAGGAATGTATATAAATATTTATACAATGGTAAAACTACAGTCAGATCTGCCCATGCAGTCACCTCTATTAAGCAGTCACCTGTATTAAAAGGTCACATTTTTCTTGTCCTGTCATAGATATTAATTTCATATAAATTGAACCTTTTTTAAGAGGTCACCTGTCTTATAAGGTCACTTTTTCTTTGTGCCAAAGGTGACCTCTTAATACAGGTTTAACTGTATAAGGATTTATAGTAGTTGATACTAGACATCATAGAATATACAGTGCTATACAGTAATGACGATTTTATTACTAATTACAAAGTTCATTCTGATTCCTTTCTTACTAATTAGTTTTATTGGGAGAAAATTTAATGAATATATTACTGACAGCATGGAAATCGACATCCATTGTTCCTCGTCTTTTCACTCTATGCTAACTCCATTGATTATTGAATGTCACAGGTAGAGGAATTATGAAAATCAAAGAAAATCTATCAAAATTTGTGTCACTGAATACTGATTTTTGCCATGTTAGCTAGCCACACTGAATAAATCTTTGATAATTCTATTTAGGGTTATTATTTGACTTTTTTCCCAGAAATAATTTGGTCAAGCAATCTGATTACCAAGACTAATTGTTAGGTTAGGAAAGGACCCGAGGGAATGAGAAAATGATCAAGTGTGAACTATCCTACTGTTTAGGTTAGGAAAGGGCCCATGGGGATGAGGAAATGATCAAGTGTGAACTATCCTACTGTTTTGATTTTATTTAAGAAATAATCCATGGCAGCCATTGCGTTATATTCATTTATTTCGATTCTAATAGGACAAATACGGTAATTTACTTGCAAGACGCCGCCTATACACACAGCAATGTATTTGGCTGTTCCGTTACCCTCCCGAACACAAAGATACGATTTCTGTCATTTCTAGATACGATTTCTGTCATTTGAGATTACTAAATGTTGTCATTGATGAACATCAATTCAAAAGAAAGGGAAAATACTACAAATCCCACTTCGACAAGGAGGCGTACACGAAGCCAAAAAACGTCAGGATCTCTATGCTCTAAACTGGAAGTCTTCATATGACGTCATGTTGTGTACGTGCCAAAATTGTCAACAACATTTCGCGGAATTTTTATTTTCTACAGTAAATGTAGGTCAGTATAACATACACCATTTCGTGGGAGGGTAAACGGAATAGCC
This sequence comes from Gigantidas platifrons, assembly GCA_002080005.1. Lineage (NCBI taxonomy): Eukaryota > Metazoa > Mollusca > Bivalvia > Mytilida > Modiolidae > Gigantidas > Gigantidas platifrons. The sequence goes on from MJUT01059646.1 coordinate 874,251, forward strand.
GAATTGACAACATTACCGCGTTTGCGCTAAAAGTGTTGTTGTTGAGTATTATATAAACTGACGATAACAAGGCGTCATATTAGAATTGTTTTCGATGCATAATATTGTTATGATTTAAACAGTAAACAAAGGGATTAGATAAAAGGTGATGTCTATGTAAATCCTTTTTCATATAAGGTGGATAGAATGATCAAAAATTAAATATAATAATACTGGCACATAAATATATATCTAATGTATTGTCAGGGGAGATAATTCTCAGTCTAGAATAAATTTTGAATTGATTAATTGTTGTAGAATTAATTCAGATATATCCATACCAAATGACATTTAAGCTAGCTCTGTATCTGTATGATGTCTACCCCGATCATACCACGAGAGAAACCAGGCCTTACAATCATAAATCTTTTGATCATGACTTTCTCATAAAACATTTAAGCATGACTTTGTCATAAAACTTTTGAGCATGACTTTGTCACAAATCTTTTGAGCATGACTTTGTCATAAAACTTTTGAGCATGACTTTGTCATAAAACTTTTGAACATGTCTTTGTCATAAAACTTTTGAGCATAACTTTGTCATAAAACTTTTGAGCATAACTTTGTCATAACATTTTTGAGCATGACTTTGTCATAAAACTTTTGAGCATGACTTTGTCATAAAACTTTTGCGCATGACTTTGTCATAAACTTTTGAGCATGACTTTGTCATAAAATTTTGAGCATGACTTTGTCATAAAAATTTTGAGCATGACTTTGTCATAGATCTTTTGAGTATGACTTTGTCATAAACTTTTGAGCATGAGTTTGTCATTAACTCTTGAGCATGACTTTGTCATAAAACTTTTGAGCATGACTTTGTCATAAAACTTTTGAGCATGACTTTGTACTTGTACTAAGAAAATGCAGCCAATCTGGACAATTTTGGAGTATGAGTATGAAGATCGTACCCAAAAGTTTTATGACCTTAAGACCTAGAGAATCAGTTCCCATCTTCTGTAGTTTGAATTATCTCCTTTTACAGAGGCAAATAGTGATTGAATTGTTTGTTTGCATCATAGACACAAACTCATCCAATGGAGAAGATGTAAATGGGTGTACTGTGTTTTAAAGAATACCATGTTCATAGCATATTAAAAAGGACGTCGAAGATCTAGAACAGCAACAGCTCATTGAGTACAAGTGGACATTTGAGCCCATCACTTGACACTATCAATTATATCCATGCTACTTATGGCAATTTTATCAAAGCTTCCACAGAAAGGCCAATACCAGCATCATCTTGCTTACATGCTTCTTGTAAACGTGCTCTGATCCTTAGTTTAGCTTAAATACTACTCTAGTAACCGATTGTTAAGGTTTTAAATTGGAGACAAATAATAACGTTCTCCAGGCATTTTAGACTTTTTTCCTTTTTTTTAATTCTTTTTTTTATATACCATTATATAAAATCAATGCAATCCCATTAAGATATGAATTGTTACTTTGAATGCCTCAATTTAAAAAAAAAAAAAAATATTTCCTTAAAGCTTTGTGTTTTTGATTAATTGCCACAAAATGTTTAGTACATGTAATTATCAAGCAAAAACATGACAATAAACAGCTGATGACTTAAAAATTAAGGAAGTAGAGTTTTTCCATGTGATTTGAATACAGTCACATATTTTTAAGTCGCAATGGTTGGCGTGCTTGTCTCGAGTGCGGTAAATCGTCGGTTTCGAGTCCCAGTCGGGTCAAACCAAAGACTAAAATTGATATTTGTTGCTTCTCTGCTAAGCACACAGTCTAAAAGAGAAAGAGCAAAGACCGGTTGGCTTGGAATCAGGATGATTTAAGCGCTTAGAGTAATTTTTAATTAGATAATGCGCTATATGAATACTGTAAATAATAATAATAATAATAATGATGTGTCCAAATGGGGGCGACATGTCTATCCGTGGACTGTTATTTCAGTGAGCTAGCAATATAAAAAAAAAACTCATATTTTAAAATTCAATGCTGATAAATGTTCCAAAATTTGTATGACCTTGATAGTATTTATATTAGAGATAGTTTCTCCTTGAGATGTAAGGACAGTTTGTTATTAAACAATAATTCAAGATTGTTTGCTTTCACTTTTAGAATATTAGGACAGTGTCTCCTTCAGATTAGATGTAGATCATTATACTATGAAATTGTAGGTCTTTGATGTTGATAGGTCTAAAGGACATTTAAAAAAAAAAATTGACATGTCTTAGTTAGAAAACTTTAAGGAGATTTTCTCCATGAGATATATCTTAGTGATTCAGAAAATTGATGATGGCAGCCAAGCCTGACCTACTTATATGTATGTGGCTCCCATTACTATAAATAGATTTTTGTTTTAATTTGCCATATCTTCTTCGTGTCAATCTGAAATTATATGCATTTCTAAATGAATGACCACGATATAGCTAAAATATTGCTAAAGTTGGCATTAAGCAACAATCAATCAATCAAAATTAAAAATTTATTCTGTGAAGATTATGTAAATTATGTGTATTTTGACAAAATTTATACTTTTTTTTATTCTTCCTTGAAAGAAATGCCTCCAGTAGATCAAGTTAGACTGATTTAGCAGACGCAGATATCAGTCCGTCAATCAAAATTCGGTCTGACTATCAGTGCACTCCTTAAGAAATTTTAACTTAATTAAATATTTTCTTGGGAATGGCCATCACAGCTATGCAACATTTAGCTGACATTTGAAATTGTATCTTCATGAAAAATGCAAAAGCCAATATTTTATTCAAAGAAGTATTAATTGTGCCAATTTGAAACCCGAAATATAAAGTATGGGGGTAATTACAAGTTTTGGCATCACTTGGCGTCCTTTGTTTGTTGTCCGTCATCTGTTAACTTTTCACATTTTAATCTTAATTCTCCTGAAACCCATCAGTCAAATGAACTGAAACTTAGTATCTATGGAAGATCCTCTCTAAAGAGTGCACATTTTGTTATGATCCATTACCAAACATGGCCACCACAGGCAATTCTTGTTTCTGATTGGCCAATCTAAAAAAAATCTCCTCCTCTGAAACCGCTTGGCCAACTTAACCGAAACTTGGTAGGAAGCATTTATGGAATGTCCTCTATGACGATTGCTCATTTCATCCCGATTGGTTAGCAAACATGGCCACTACAGGCAATTTTTGTTTGTGATTGGTCTATATCTAAAAAATCTTCTCTGAAACTGCCTAGCCAAATGAACTGAAACCTTTTTTTGTTTTCTCATTACTGTGTTACAACAGTTGAGAGTAATAAACGTTAAAAAAAACTTTGTATTTTTTTTAACTTAAAAATATTTGTTCAGGAAATAGTTTTCAAGATAATAGCATTTTGATATTTCAGGCCTTTCAGTAAGGGGTGGTACCAGGTACTTATACAATTCAATTGGTAATTGGTACCTCCTAATTTCAGAGTGTTGCATAAGATTTTCATGAACAATTTTAAGTACTGGTACACTTGAAAAATATTGAAAAAGCCCTGGTATTTGTCAAGGCTTATGAGATTTTCATGTAAAAAGGATATAGATCTTAAAACAAATTTGATACAAATCGTGAATGAAGCCAACTTCACAAAATTATGAACTGAAAATTCCAAAATAAAATTACATGATTTTAAATAATGATAAGTGTATACAATTACAAATGTATTAAGCTCGAGATGATGTTCAAAAATTGAATTGAAGATTTATAAAGTACAAATATCGATCTTTCTTGAAATTTTCGGTACACATAAATTTTGACAATTGTATTTCTTTGATGTTAGATTTATAACACAGGCAGTTCCTACTTGAGTTTAAGGTACATTCAAATAATTCATGATTGTAAAATCTTTGAGTGATATAATCTGTGTACTCCGGTTTTCTCTACCAAAAAAACCCAGACCACCACGATATAACTGAAATATTGTTGAAATTGGGTTGAAACATTTTCAACAAAATTTCAATCATAACCCTAACCCAAACCCCTAAATCTTTGATGGGATATTTTAGCTAAAAGTTTTGACTTGAGATTTAGTGTGGAGATATAGTAACATGTTGATCGTGATAGAAGACATATTGATTTGTCCATACGATATTAGTATAAAGGAGGTTTTAGCATGACATGCCATCAATAGATGTATTTAAAATGGATGCCTTTCTGATTGTATTATGACTTTGCATGTAACATTCTGTTTTATCATCTTCAAAGGTGGCAAAATGTGTCGTATTTAATCATTTCTTAAGACTCAATGTATAATTATATTTCATATGCATAATGGTGTTTTCATTATGTAAAAAAAAAATCAAATTAACGGAACTTCCTTTCATGCTAAAGTTGTATACTATTATTCTATATAATTCATGAGGATGTCTCTGTGCATGATAGAGTGTTTTATGTTTAGACTCTTTCAACTTTTTATTTAAGATGCTATTTTTCAAAACATATATACAGTCCATCCAATTAGTCAGCACGTTTCAAATTATATTAAATTGGCTAGTTTTTTTTTTACTGTTTACAAGATGGGAGCCCTGCGGTTGTTTTGTTTTTTTGTTTTTGTCTGTATTTGTAACCTTGTGATAAGATGTTGTGCACAATGATGACGATGTTTGTAAAGTTACTTCCCACATAATTTGTTTTCATGTTGAGAAATGAAATTCTATTCACCGAATAATATAATAACAGCAAATATGTCCAGATGTAGCGTTTATCAAGAGAAATAAAGAGTACTGCCCAACTTCTGGCCTGGGATCATTTCATACTAATTTTAGGATATGAGTTACGGTCATTCTTGAAAACCCTGTTGTGACTATACAATGAAGAACAGCAATACAAGCTCTGTTCCTTTACTCTAATTTGTGACTAAGTGTAAAATTGGATAGTCTTGCATTTTCATTTACATCCATATTATTTCTTACTACATGTATTACTTCTTTTTTTAAGTCTGTTCTGCATTAGATTATTAATAAGGGGTTGAAGTGAGGTATCATCTTGATGTTTACCCAGGGGACATCGTGGTCGTGATCATATGGTAGTTGGATTTACAACTGCCTGTGCAATCAGTGCCTATCACCACTTAAGTTGTGTGATTGAATATAACTCATAGCAAGGTGTACTTGTACAACATTATGTGATCAAGTTTGACTCGACATCAGAATAATGTGTTTGAATAGAATGACATGTCTATTGTTGCAGTAAGCTAGTACTATAAAAGTCTTAGCTAAGCATTTTAGTCTAGTACAAAGCGGACATTGTTATCTCATTGAAATGTAACTTGTTCTGGCCATGATAGAGCTGAAAAATTGCACTCACTTGGCATTAAACAACAATCACTGACTCGTAGGCATTTGTTTTTATTTTTACCCCTTTATTTTGCATTAAGATCATCACTTAAATGGGATCTAACATGGATACATTGTCTCTTTGATTGTCATATAAAAGAGAAGTATATGTGTACAGGAACGTGTACATTTGGTGGAGACTCTGGGCTTCTTTGAAGCTTTCACTGATTGTATTTTATTGTTTTGTATTTGTCTTTTCAGCTTCCTATACTGGCAGTTCTTCAGATGAAGATGAAGTCAATCCGAGAGAAAAAGTTCAGGTAATATTCAATGCTAACAACACAAACACACACACACACTGATTGTTCTCAAGCCATTTTCTGGTCGTGAAAAATCAGACCATTAAACTATGATGTTTGTAATTTACTGGTCATATGGATGACCCGTCATTATATTTTCAATCAGATTCAGTAGCTGATTGAAAGGATGAAATTTTATTTTCCGTATTGGTTAAAAGTTCAATATAAATGCATGAAAGACCAAGAAATTTGACCATATGGCACATTTCTGGAATTAACATGCAAGCTTTGTCAGTGGAACATGGAATTGGAGAGGTCAAATGACAAGGTCACTTAAAAGTAATCTTTCATTGTATGTTTTTGTGTTTTCTGTATAGTTCTCATTATATTACAGGCCAAACTGTAATCTTACTGTATTACTGACATTTCAACTGAATTTCAATGCCATTTTGATTATCTTACTATTAGGCCAAACCAATAATTATTTTGTCTTTACATGACAAACAAACAAATTGTGTGTGCCTATCCCTAGCCAGTACATGGAGATGCCGTATGATAAGAGGGGGAATGCTGCTGAAATACTGACTTCTATGTATAATGAAAAGAGGGTTTAAACAGTGATGGCCGACAATTCCACCAATATCAGCAAAATAAACAATCTAGGTCCAGACTTGGAAAACGCACAAAAATGTGGCAGGGTTAAACATTCATTTAATATTTAATTTGTTGTAATGAAAATAAGTTGTTAATAGTTTAGTAGACATTCATTACAATGTTATTTACAAATAACTGCCTTTAACAGTAAGAAACTGATGAAGGACCATTACACTCCTTATACATCAAAGATCAGATAAAACGGAGCATCTTTATTTTTCACTGTTGAAATTATTACCGGGTATATATGGTTGATCAAAAGTCAAAGATATTGATTTATATGGAATAATTCGTATTAATTAGAAAATTTAGATAACTTCAAAGAAGCCAATTTATATACTGTTGTGGTGTGTACTTCTGGGTACCATGTACTGCAGTGTAAAAATCATTAATCTTAACTATATGATGTAGAATTTGATATTGGAAGATGTTCCTGGCTATATAAGTATTGTAATAAATTTTGAGTTAATTAGAAGACTGATGTATATTTATAAGATGTTCATTTCTATTGATGTCTAGGGGCGGTCGTGGGCTTGATCGTATGGTAGTTGGATTTATAGCTACCTAGGAAATTATGGCCAATCACCACTAACATTGTGAGTTAGAATCCTGTTCATGTCGAGGTGTACTCGATACAACATTATGTGATGAAATTTCTGAATGGCTTGCGGCAGGCAGGTGGTTTTCTCTGGGTACTCCGGTTTCGTCCACCAATAAAACTGACCGCCACGATATAATTAAAATATTGTTGAAAGTGGCATTAAACACCATAACCCAGCCATTTAAAAGTATTGGTTTGATCAAAATTTATTTATGATTTTGTTTAGTGGGTAGGTAGATACATTAATTGTTTGTCACCTTTGATTTTTCCCTATATATTATATAAAAATTAGCCAATAGTTTCATTCATAAATGCACATTGTTTTGAAGTTTTCCTTCGTAATTTTCATATAATTGTAGATTTTAAAAAATTCACGAATTAAGCACAAAATCTAAATTTGAATGACTGACAAGCTTCTATATATAGATATGTAATTATAGTACTTTCAGGTCCTTTATTTCTTTTGAAGGTCAAGAATTCACGATGATGTTTAAAATTGCTTAAAGTTGAAATTTATGAATATAAAATAGTTTGAAAATTGTCATGACAAACTCTATATAATTATTCTTTAGTGCATGAAAATTTTATTGGAATTGACAATTGACCATAAAATTATTTTTTGGAGAGAAAAAAACCAACGAGAACAACCAGAAGTGACACACAATAATGTCCACTTACTGTAGGAAAATTATTTCTTTCAAATATTATAAGAAAAATATATGAAAAAATTGCTTTCATGTGAATTTTTTTCTTAATAAAAATATTTAGAAATAATCTTTGAATTTCCTGATAAGCATTTTTGTGGTATAATTTTCTGGCATCAATCTTGAAGGAATTTTTTTTTCTTTACATTTCTATCAAACTTAAAATAAGTTAAAAAGAAAAAATATCCCCCAAGTAAATTTATTTGATGTTGACAATATTCTGTCATTCTAGTTTTATTGATGATATTGTACACAAGATAGCAGGATATTTATGTGTGTGCTCTTCAAATTTAAAAGCTGCTATTTTAAGTAAACATCGTTTATACAGTGTCTTAAGTCAATCTTACAGGAAGCCATTTAACAATAAATAGATTGACTGTCATTTACATTGACAGCTTTGCCTCATTAGATAGCATAGTTGATTCAATAACACAAAATTTATAAATCAATGCGAAAATTCAATATTTTAGCTGACAGTAGCAAAAACTATGTTTTATAATTTATGAAATATGACCATTTTCCAACGTTATAATACCTTGTTCTTTTTAGACGAACATTTTATCTTTAATCTTCTGCCTCTTTATCAATAATCGTTAATTTAATAGAACACGTTTTGTTACTTATTACGTAAAATACATCATACTTGTCATTTTGTACGCACTTCAAAGAGATTGAAGAGCTTCATCCAAATTGCACAAATCTTAAGACATCTAAATTGAATCTTTATTGTGAAAAAATATTAAGTCATTTGAAGTTCTAAATGGTAAATACATTTCTTTGATGCAAATGGTGCATCATAGATAATGTGTGCCAATTTTCAGTTGCATTGTGCTGTCATGGAATATCAAGTGTTTGTGTGGTACATCCCATATGCTGAGGTTTTCAGGTATTCATTGTGGTATATACTACACTCCAGATGCTGGGGGTATTAGGTACTCAGTGTGGTACAGCATATTATTACATGATGTGTTCAATGTAGGACATATTACATTCCATGTAGTGGGGCTACGATTAGGGTTAGGGTTATGGTGTTTAACGCCACTTTCAACAATATTTCAGGTGTTCCAAGTTGTTCATATTACACTCCACATGGTGAGGATATCAGGTGTTCCATGTTGTACAACTAAAAATATTACAAGTGTCTTGAAATTAAGTCAGAAGAGCACAATAATAGTTCTATGTTAAGCCAATATTGAGACTAATAAAGGCCAAATAACATAGTAATTAAACATATGTAAACCTTTATAATTATAAAACTTATTGGATTCTGTAGGTAATACTATGACTCTGTAACATAAACCTTATAATCATGTATATTTCATATTTGAAACCAACCAAAGAATGATGTATATTTCATATTTGAAACCAACCAAAGGAATCCTGGGAAGGGGAGTATGCTAGCTGAGTAGGAAGAATCTAAGACTTTCATTTTATTTGACGTAACAATCTTTTGAGCATACCTAGATATCTACATTTTTGTGAAGTTGTCATTTAAAGTAATATGAAAGGCAAATATCGTGGAATTTTTTGATTAAATATCTTCACTTAATATGTTACTTAATTTTAACTAATATCAACTGCATAACATTAAAAATCCACTCAAAAGCAGATTTTAAGAGCAAATCACAAAATATTTGAGAGCAGATAATTCTGTTCTCCCATACAGTAATGCAAATGATATGTGCGTGACCCAAGATTTGAATTCTTTCGGGGAGATTATCGCTCATGCACACTGTTCAGTTGATGAAAAAAATGTTGGATGCAAATAAACATATATTTCGTGTGTACTACATAAGAATAATTGCACCTAAAAAAAATGGTTCACACGACATGAAACAGACAGATTCCTCAATAATCATTGTCAGAAATGTGTGCATGCTTACCTCAGCATCCATGATTGTTTATCTTTTCGTCACGAGGTCATGATCGGCAATCATCGGAACAAAACAACTGAAAGTTAATCAGTCTCCACAACAATGGCGAGGAAGATAAACATGCACACGGATTTGCAGATTTCTAATTGTTGGGAACATATTTTGACTTGAAACATGCATAAATAGCTTAGTAAATGTACTGCCATATTCCAAATTGAATTTTCAGGGAAACAAATTCTTCACCCAAAACTGGTGTAATATTACTTTAAGAAAAATACCTACCTAAAACATCACTTTCTAATTTATTGAAAAAAAGTTACATTTGTACTCATATTTTAAATGAAGAACAAACAGAAGTAAGTCATAAGCTTACAAAATTATATACTCAATGGGGGGAAAGGGAGGATGTAATTCTCTCATTGGGTATTTATTTCTCAACACCTCTCACGTTCATCCAGAACAGTCTTAACAGCTGTATGTTATTGAATCAGGTTTTTGGGCCTTTCATTATTCGACTTATTCATACATGTGTGGCCTAACCTCACGTTGCAACAAGATGTGACGCAGGCCACACATTAAGAACTTGATAAGCGGAGTGAGAGAGGGAGACTACTGCATAAGGCACGCGTGGGCACACACAATATCGATTTTGAATAGGAAATGTCATAATCCATGTAAACGTGATCTGTAACAGCAAAATTTAATCAGTATTGAAAAAATAATCTCAAATCCCAAATGTCAAAACCATGTATACCCAATCTGTAGCCCTAAAAGTTAATAGGTATTGAAAAAATAATCTCTTATCCCAAACAATGATATAATGATTCTAAGTTAAAACATTAAGAAATATTTTGCACAGAAAAGAAAAACATGCTTCTTTGTTCATCCATTACATTTTATAAAAATAACGGAATTTGAACCTTGACAGTGTTTTCAGAAATACAATGCAAGAAGTTATATAAACAATATTATCATGTCTGAGAAACCTCTGTCATATTTTAATTAACTTCAGACGTCACAATAAACAAGTGTAAAATATCATATATTAAATAGATTAATTTTCAGTGATTATAAATGTCAAAGCTCCACAAGATATCTAATTGTCTTATAAAGTACAGACTTCAGACAGATAATCTTCCTTGGTTTCTTTTTGTAGATTTTAGTTTTTGATATTGACTTCCTGTTTTCTGAGATGAAAATCAATGAAATTTATAAGAATAGTTGGAATAATGGACCATTCATTTTCCCAACCATTTTGTTATACCATCACAAAAGTTTGTGGTCGAATAATGGTACATTAGTCCCTCTCGTAAAAGGCCAAAAGCCACCCCTCACATGCACTTAGATAGGGTTAGGGTTATATATGGTATTTAACACCACTTTCAACTATATTTCAGTTATATAATGGCAGTCAGTTTTATCAGTGGAGGAAACCGGAGTACCTGGAGAAAACCACTGACCTGTCACAAGTCACTGACAAACTTTATCACATAATGTTGTATTGAGTACACCTATATCTCCATGAACGGAATTCGAACTCACAACTTTTGTGGTGATAGACACTGATTGCACAAGTAGTTGTAAATCCAACTACCTTATGATCACGACCATGACAGCCCCTCACTGTGATAGTAAAATACTACTAAATTTTGCCCCTGAAGAGAGACCACCCCTCTTATAAGACCCCCATTTCTTTGTATGGGAGTCTGGGTGGCTCAATGAGTTAGGTCGTTGGATCTAACAACTCATACAAGCCTATCACCAATGCGGCGTGGGTTCGTGCCTGGCTTTGTAAATTACAAAAAAGGGTGCACTTGACTCGCAGCCGCAAGTGATAAAGTTTACCTGTTGCTTGCCCATGGTCGGTGGTTCTCTGCAGGTACTCTGGCTTCCACCACCACTAAACCTGGTCGCCATGATATAGCTGAAATATTGGAAATATTGTTGAAAGTGGTGTTAAATACCAAAAATCAAATTTTTGTAGAAGGGATGGCCTAATAAGAGGGGGACTACTGTAATAATAGTCTTCTGTATCAAATTATGCTACATGTACAGCATGATAATGTCATCTGAATCATACTGCTGTTAGACAATTGGTTTCTCTGCTCATACTTCAGTGCATTGTTTGTAATCTATGGCTAATCATGCTCTCATAATCTCTATTCATCACCCTTCGCGACTGTTGAAAAAAAAATTATACTCGAATCAGATTGGCTCCAATACATTTTCATGATAGTAATTATTTGCATTATTGTGGTACAAATGTACTTCATTTGGCTAGTACATGAGAAAACATGGTTTTATATTATTTTTTTTTCTGTCATACTGACCAATCATAAATTTTTAGTATTGTAATGTTGCTATAGCAACTTCTGAAATCCGGATGATGAGTTAAAGGACAACTCCATAACATCTGTATTTTGTCTCACTGGTGATGAATGGTGTGTAACCGAGCATGACAAGATGTGAGTTACAGATGAAAGATTCCTTTTGTCTTTTCTGATTTTCATTATATTTTAACCCAATAGTATTTTCTAATTCAATGACTCCTACTGTTATTGAAACAAGTAAAATGTACATGTAGCCGCAAAATTATTGTCCCCCACCCCGCAAAGCAGAGCAGGGGATATGGAAATGCCGGGCGTCAGTCTGTTCGTCCGTCCGTCTGTCTTGTCCGTCCGAGATATGTTGTAAGCGCTCTTAAGATTTTTACTTGTTTACCAATTGATTTCATACTTACACACAAGCATTATTTTAGGAATCTCTAAATTGGGCAAAATGTCTGCCAAAACACATCAAAATTTCAAAGAGCTACAATTTCAACGAAAATTGATATTTAGAAGATTTTCGACCTGAGGAATGTGCTAGTGACAAATGCGATTTAAAAATGGCAGCCATTGTAGCCATTATGGTGGCCATTTTGGCAGCTATTTTCAATATGGTTGCCAAAACACATAAAAAATTTCGAAGTGCTCCAATGCTCCAATTACAAAGAAAATTGATATTT
>MJUT01059646.1:888547-909977 GCA_002080005.1 Gigantidas platifrons
ATTTTGGCAGCCATTTTTAAGATGGCCACCGAAATGCATAAAATTTCGAAGTGTTCCAATTGCAACGAAAATTGATATGTACAAAAATATAGGGTTTTTCCCACATGAGGAATGTGATAGTGACAAAAGCGAGTTATTTACGTTTAATTTTGTAGAATCCAATTAAATTTTAAGGGCATAAAAATAGTGTATGGAGATGAGCACCTGCTGTTTTGAATATTTATATACAATAGCTAGCACAATTAAAATAACAAGTGATTTCTAATATAGAACCCATATAAAGGCTTGCTAGAACACATGCAAAATTCTATCTATGTAAATAGGTGGGGGACATTGGTTATGGCATAGCAATCTTGCATTGTGTTACAAGTAGTAAAATAATTGTTGATAATCAATTTAGAACTTTGCAGTAATACATCCCACGTTGAATTAAAGGAAGTATTTTTGTTGATTGATTTGATATACAAAATGATCAATTATATAGATTTATAACGATTTAATATAATTTCCCACTAACAAGTTATAATTAGATGTCCGTTAGATAATATAAAAGCCCCGGCGTCCAATCACGTTACATATCAATTTGATATTAAGGGACCACTGGCACTGTCCAATTATTATTAATTGTCAATTAAATATATAATGGTCCAGTGTAGGTATATGGACAGCATACAGTCACATTACATATCAGTTTAATATAATAAAAGGACCACTGTCCATTTATTATTGGTTGTCAATTAAATATATATTATGGTCCAGTGTGGGCATGTGAACATTTCAATATACTGTATAAGTGGTTTTTTTCGCGGGAGCCAAATTTCGTGATTTTCTTTGAAATTGGTGGATTTTTTTAGCGATATTTAATTTCCATGATCAACCTACATATAAAAACAGAAATAATTATTTAATTTCTGTAATGATGGAAATTCAAAAATAAAGACCACTAAAATAATAGGGGTCGAAAGATGTGTTACAGAATTGTCCGTCCGTCCATCTGAAAACTTTGTATGTGCAACTCTTCCTCCATTTTAAATGAGAATTCATTAATACTGCATGCCTGCTTATTAAAGGGTAAAATGAATCAAAAAAATAATAAATCTATAATACAATGAAATTTAGTTGCTAGGTAGACTAAATAGGTCATTAACCAAATTACAGTATACAAAGTCCAACCTGTATTAAGATGTTGACTTTCGGGCAAAAAAAAGTGGCCTTATAAGACAGGTGACTTCTTAAAAGAGGTTGAATTCATATGCATAGGCAGGTTTGGCCGTCGTATATATTTTGCACTGTTGCTGAATTTTTAGCGCACCTGGCTAAAAGGCCAAGTGAGCTATTGCCATCACTTGGCATCCGTCGTTGTCCGTCTGTAAACTTTTTCAAAAATCTTCTTCACTGAACCAATTTGTACCAAACTTGCCCACAATTATCCTCAGGGTGTCTAGCTGTTTCTAATGTGCCTGCCGACCAACCGACATGGCTGCTGTTACTAAAAGTAGAACATAGGGGCATAATCAACAAAAAAAATAAATTAGAAAATCCTGAAAAATTATGTGAAGGTGCAATTGCTTCAAAACTTCGTTGAAATGATACATTTGTGATCGCCTTTAGGAATTATGGTTCATGACATGAACCGCCATCGAACATGGCCGCCACCGTTATTTAAAAAAAGCATTTTGGCATCAATTTCAATAAAAAAAATTCTGAAAAATCCTGAAAAGGGGCAATTGCTTTTAGACTTCAGGAGAATGATACATTTGTCATTACCTTTCAGAATTATGGTTGATAAATTTAGCCACCATCAAACATGGCTGCCACTGTTACTGAAAATAGAACATTTGACAAAGAAATGCAAAAAATATTGTTTTAAATCCTGTAAAGTGCCAATTGCTACCAAACTTTAGGGAAATAATACAGTTGTGATCCTCTTTAAGTATTATGGTTAGTGCTTCGAACTTCCATCAAATATGGCCACCTCTGTTACTAAAAATAGAAAGTTTGACTAAAAAATTCAATAAACAAATTCTGAAAAATTCTGTAAAGTGCCAATTGTTAGCAAACTTTGGGTTTGGTTGATCCCTATTTACATTTGATAATATAGCTTGCTCAACATTTAAAATGGCCATCAACATTGAAGGTTGATTTATATTGGATGTAATGGGAAAATAATGTTAAAATCTTCTGATGTTCATTGTGATATGAAGATTCAATTTTGTACCAGTGAAGGTCCTGTGGTCTATTGGATTCAAGTCCTGGGAGATCAAAATTTAATATATGCTATGATAGGCAATAAAATATTCTTTACCAGGTGAGTGATACAGGCTCATGTGAGCCTCTGGTATTAAGTTAGAAACAATAATTTATAAAAAAAATTCATTAATATTAAATGTTTTCAATAGTTTTAGGAAATGCTTGCCAGGATGTAAAAGGTTTTTTTCCCTGTGCAAGATGATTGATATCCATTATCTTGTTGTATCTGCCACTGAGGCATTATTATATCACTGAAGCAATCAACAACTTATATAAACAATCAATTTAAAAAAAATGAAATCTGGGTTTTTAGGTAACAGTTTAATCAACAAATCTGTCAATTTTCCCCCACCAGGATTAATAGTCTAAGAAGTGATTCATAACCCTTGGCTACAGGAAGATACAGTTCTATAGAAAATTTTATTACACAATTTTATGTTGTATTATGACATGTACTAAGAACCCCTGCACGATCAGATCAATACCGTATAAAGGCTGTGAAAAGAGAAAATAAAATAAAGCTAAACTTGAAATATCTCCTCTCAGAATTAACTGTGAACAGATTTGAAAGAAATGATAGATTAATATATCTCCCTCTGATTTGAGATATTTAAATTGAAAATTTACAAATAATTCATCAACATTGGCCTTAGTCATGGCAACACTAAAAGTACAATTTGAACATTAAATTTGCTTGTTCCTTTAAAATAGCTGGATTCTTTAAAAAAAAATGTTTGTTATCTGGAACACTTAATATTATTTGATTATTGTGATCATAACCAGAAGGAATTTGGTAGAACCATTAGTATTTTCTTTCTTAAGCTGTTACGTCACAGACAATTAGCAGCAGAATACACACATGTTCACACCACCATATAGCTGAAATATTGCTAATATTGGCATGAAACACCAATCAATCAATTATGAAATTTTTTGTAAATCATTTGTTTTCTTTGGTAAATAGGATATGAAAGTACTTGTACTTGAAATTCTTTCGTAGGTTTAATGGTTTTTATATGACCCCAAAATTTTGCAGTGGTATTATGTTATGCGTTGTAGTCATCTTTGTCATCGTTCACCATCAGACTCAATGGTTTCCGTGCAATAACATATCTTTTTGAATTTTAGCACAATGATCCTTTGCAAAGAATAAAGGTTCATGTGAGCTATATATTGCCATCACATGACCTCAGGCATTAGTCTGTCTGTCGATTACATTTTAATCTTCTTCTTTCAAATTAGTTGGCCAATTTAAACAAAGTTTAAAGGCATACAGGCTGTTATTTTAATACAAAAAAATGATTCCCAATATAAGACCTAAACTTTGATTTAAAAAAACATATAAAAGATATATTGCAGTTGAAATTTTTCATAATATCATACGTAAATAGCCTAGAACGAAGGAAATTTGTCGCTATTTGATTTTCTTCCATCCAGAAAAGAATTCAATGATGACCCGCCCAATATTCATACGACCTGACAGTGAACTCATTCGGGAAAGCGTTTGCGCATGTGCAAAATTGTTTGTTGAAGAAGAAAATGTCAGATGTGCAAAAATCAAATCGTGGAAGAACAAAAACATTCACGGATTCTACACGAAAATGACACAAAAAGGAGGATTAACTGATTACCCCAGGATCCAATTTTATAGATATATTTCTTAAATTATATTGATTCTAATGAATTTACATGCAACATGCTTACCTCGGAACTGCAGCAGATTCATAATTAATCGTGTGTTAATGGCGATTCCACCAACAGACAATGCTAGACGTTCAAATTCTTTTCACTAATTACGACATTATAACAGATTTTTTAAACCTGGCTTTTTGTTCAGAACATTTTATTAGCATAAAACATCGAATATTGGCAACTTTTAATATAAACAAAAAAATTCAATTCTGACAGCCTGGATGCCTTTAACTAAAATGTGAAGATAAAACATTACACAAAATATGTTGTTTTTTGGACAAAAATATGCAATTTAGGTTAATTATGAAAAATCATTTAAAGTCTTCTCTTCTGATCATTGAGCTAATTTAAACTAAATCTTGCTGGGATGACTTTCAAAATCTTAATCGACAGTCCCTACCTCCATTCAAGATGGTTGCAGTTATTAAATCTTGAATTTTTGTCAAATGGGCAAAAATGCTCTACATTTTTGACTTAATGAGCTGAAATGTAAACAATAGTTTCATGCTTATGAGTTGTTTAATATATATCTGGAGTTTTTCATTAAAATTTTTAAGTTTAACTTTTTTTTCACATAATTATGCAAATTAGGCCTATCTTCTCCTCTGAAAATAATTGAATGGACAATTTGAACAAACTAGGCCTCAGTCATCATTAGGGTATATATCCCATGATCCTACCAAACAAGATGATTTTACAGTAAACAGAATGTTAGTTATAAAATGCTCTTACAAGGAGTTTTGAATTTTTTCCCCCATTAATATTAGGTGAGTGATTATAAGCTCTTGATAGAATCTAGTTTTTTTAGCATTAGTAAATTGATATCAAGTTTAAAACACAATCTTGTTTCAACCTCTTTTTATAATAACTAACATATCCAATCACCAATGCACGTAAAAACCTAAAAATGGTAATGTTTGCTATTATCAAATTACTATTAGTTATCATCATCAAAGTTTATTTGACAGTGTATTGCTTGGATCATTGACTAGTATTGGATGAAGGCAGATATTTCTTATATATTTCACTGAAAACAATGATATTGAGACAGGAACTTGGACAACAACTTCTGACGGACACATATTGTATTATGGTTCATTTGATGCTTTCTGCTACACTGTAAAGGACAGACAATAAATGACAAGGAAATTAGTTCCCAGCATTGAACAATACCATTACAGAAGCAGTAGAAATTGATATCTTAATGGTATTGTGATGCCTGTATAGAAACACATTATCAAGTCTTTTTAATGTAGTCTAGTAATATATAATTTTTAAGAGAATATAAAACTGACACATAATAATGGTGCTGTTTTTATAGAAGAAATTTCCATATAGAATAGAACACATTGACACCAATTGTAGTACTAACTATCATAACTATTGGTGTGTCCAGATGTATTTCGAGTTTAACTGGAAAATTAGTCTTGTAGAAAAATACACTTAACCGTACCGAAATCGGTCAAGTAGAAGAATGCACTTAACAGAACCACAACATATTTTCCTTTACTTTTGTCGCTTTGAATCTATAAAATTACCAGAATCAGATTGGACATTTGGGTCCGGTAAATAAGTACACCTTAACAGACCAAATTGATTTTTTACTGGACTTTGTCCAGTGCATGACGGACCATCAGAATGACTGAACTTTTGAGGTGTTTTGCCCCTTTCCTTATTAAAAGTGTTATATAACAAACAGAAGTTTTTTTTTATCCAAATTAAAAAAAAAAATTGGATATAAACTTAACAAAGATGTTCGTCTGTCTGTCTGTATTCATATGAAGGAATGACATACAAGATAATTATAAGATTTAGCGTGAATGGATTTAGATGAACTGGAAATTAAAATGAAAGGAAATCAGTTTGAAACTCTGGTACCCATCAAAATATTAGGAAATATTCTTATATTGCTTAAACTCAGGTACCGAAGTTATGGTTCTTTGTTGAAAAAAGGGGATTTGTACGATTTGAAAATGTTTTTCTCATAGCCACATATGGATGAGATCAGATATGTAGTATGATTTCTTAATAGGCAAATTAACAAATGGATAAAATGATGTCCAGTTCATTTTACTATCATTGAGTTATGCCCCTTAAGCATTTTATAAAAATTATCAAAATATCTATAATCCACCCCATAGCTATAATGAGTTGAGATTTCATAAATTTAATATGTAGTTTTCCAATTAGTTACTGTACATAATATCTGATAGACATTTGTGTTGTCAGAGATTCGTGAGTTACATACCAGTAATTGAAACCTCTTGAAAATTTAATATTGTGAAAATTTACTTTTTAATGATTTTTTCTGAGAAAATTGATAGTACAATGAAAGCTGTCTAAACTGAACCTACATGGAACCAGCTTCTATGTTGAGAATAGACAGGTGTTCCATTTATACAGTTTAAATTAACAAAAAAGTCGTACACTGGGACTTGATTTGCAGTTTGGTTTATACAGGATTCTGTTTTATTTAGGGTTCGGTTTAAACAGGTTTCACTGTATGATGAAACACATTACATATTTAACTCAGGAAGTTTACTAATTGTACAGCCCTCAGAAATAAGAGTTTACAAATATGCTAGCTATGTCATAATACTTGTAATTGACTTGCATACACTAAAATCAGATCATCATGACCTTCACTATTCAACTAAAATGTGTTTTGATTTTTTTTTATTTTTTTTTATGTGAGATCTGTTTTATGAAAGTAGATTGGGGCTAAAACCATATGTGTGACATATGTAAAGAGTAAATGAGATGGGTTCAGTATTATTTATTTTATATTTCTACTGATATTGGAGATCTAAGTACATGTACTATAAAAAGGTTGAATTTGTGGTCCCATTTACCAGATTAGTTCAATCACATATTTTGTGTCTTCTCCAATCCAATACCTGGAGTGGGCCCAGGTGGCTCAATGAGTTAATTAGTTGGATTACCTAACAACTCGTACAAGCCTATCACCAATACGGCGTGGGTTCTCGCCTGGCTTTGTAAATTACAAAAAAGGGTGCATTAGATTCGCAGCTGCAAGTTATAAAGTTTACCAGTTGCTTGCCCATGGTCAGAGGTTCTCTTGGTATTTCGGCTTCTTCCACCACTAAAACTGGTCGCCAGGATATAGCTGAAATATTGCTGAAAGTGGCATTAAACATCAAAAATCAATCAATCCAATTCCTGGATTTCCATTGTCTTCTTTTGTGTTCTATGATTTAAGATGAGAGGTAGTGGCTCGTTTGTTTATATTGGTGAAAATGTTGACCATTACTTTTTTAAACTTTCTTTCCATAAAGGATTCTGAAATAATAATAATTAGATTTGTAAGCTGACAAAATATAGTAAAAATATGTACCCATGACCTGACTGAAAATACAAATATAGCAGAAGGTTTTCTTTGGATACAATTTTTTAAAAATATTTTAATCAAATGATTTAGAGATAAGAAATTATTTGGCTTATAAAATGTTCTGTATGAAAGATTTTGTTATATGTTAATATTTTTTTTTCTTTTCAGAAAAATTCCAAAGGAAGTGCCGATTTCTGTGTTAGGAATATTGAGCATGCTGCATTTGGGAGAAGAGAGATTGAAATTGCAGAACAAGGTATTTAATGACTTATGTCATCTATGAAAAGTGTTTCCTGAACAAGTTATATATGACATATATTGATTTATGTTGCCCTTTTGCAGAACAAGGTATCTAATGACATAGGTCATACCTGTGCAGGGGGCGGGGGTTCGTATGAAACCTCTGTTGAAAACCAAGAAGGGCTTTTAAAGTAGAGAATTTGGTTGAATTATGACTGTCAGAATCAGGGTTTTGGTTGAACTATGACTAATAAAATCTGGATTTTGACACTCCCATTTCCCTTTAAAAATCCTTGCTATGTGTCTGCAGACTATCCATAAAGAAAGAAAATAAGGTTTGCTGAACAAGTAATATATTTAGGATGTCGGTATTCTGAACAAAGTACATTATGTATCGTGACTTAGGCCACCAATTACAAAATGTCTGTTTGCTGAACAAGGTACATGTATCTGGTGACTTTAGTTGATTGATTGAAGTTTAATGTCGAGATTCATGATGAGGACAAGTTTACAAACAGCAGGAGGTTAGGGTTGTGGTGTTTAATGTCACTTTCAATAATATTTCAGTTATATCGTGACTGTCAGTTTCATTGGTGGAGGAAAACTGCCGATCTGCCACAAGTCACTGACAAACTTCATCACATAATTTTGTATCAAGTACACTTCCTCATGAGCAGGATTTGAACTCATTTACAAACATTAATCATGTAGTTCAAAAGGTTGCCTTAGTTACAAGGCATAGGATTAGAAAGTTTTGCCTTCGCGAAAACAGTTCTAAAACCTAATAAAAAAATCGTAGAATCAGTGGCAAAATCAATACCCATGACGCACATATACATGACCACTCAGTTTACTGGCTTGATACAGGCACTTCAATAAAAAGTCATAGGGTTATTTAAGCCAATTTTATGAACTTAAGGACCTCCCCTCTTAATGAAATTATGCTGTCGTATAACCAAATAATATGATGTCATCATGAAACGTTATTTTGATGCTCATATTTATTATTAGACTGACTTGTCAATCATGTGACGGGGACGTATCATCGATGTTGAATATTTACAAACTATTTTCTCTTATTTATTTGATTTTTTTTCGTGTTTTTTCATAGAAATGCCTGGTGTTATAGCATTAAGAAGAAGAGCTGAAGCAGACAAGCCTCTTTCTGGTGCCAAAATTATCGGTTGTACACACATTACTGCCCAGACAGCTGTAAGTTAAATGAGATTGTGTTTTGACTTTCAGTATGACCTACAAAGTATATCACTTTGTGGACCAAACATAACTGTTTAAACACACATATAATGTTAGACGTTTGTCACTATCTAAATGATTTATTGTATGGAACCCTCACTTTTATGTAGGTGATTTATTTTATTGGTAAACTCAGTGTGATGTCTCACAAAGCTATTATTGAGATCGGACAAATCATTTGACTCTAATGTTGTTGTTGCTTGTCTGCTCTGATGGTTTATGGTGTTTAACACCACTTTCAACAATATTTCAGTTATATCATGACGGTCAGTTTTATGTCTGCTTCTGAGTTTTGTTAATTAATTAAAGGTATTTACACACAAAAAAGAAACATTGATTCTATCCATTCACTCTGCAAACTTGTGGTCATTTAACATATTTAAGTAAACTTAACTTGATTTAATATGTATTACAGTTGTCTATTTTATATAGCTCACCTAGCCCATAGGGCCAAGTGAAGCATTGTCATCGCATTGTATGGCCTTTTGTTGTTTGTCATCTTTTAAAATTTTCATCACAATTCAATTCATTTCTCCGAAACAATTTGACCAATTGGAACTAACATTTACAGCAATGCAACCTGGATGATCCTCTACATTTTTTGTGACCTTTGTTCCTCGGGAACTTCAACCTGCATTCCGATTGGACCAAATTTCAAATATCTCCTTCTTAGAAACCACAAATGCAATAGAGTTTTACTTCAAATGTTTTTTTCTGGTTAGTTGGACCAAATGTGGGAGAAGACGTACATATGTCTGTCATTTAGTTTCCACTCAATAACTCAAATTTCCCTTAAGCAGATTATTTGAAATTTATACACAAAGTCAGGGACCATAAAAGGCAAAGTTCTAACTAGAATTTTACCGCTTCTTCTCTTCTGGAATTATGCCCCTTGATTTGCTGATGATATACAAATTTGTAATTTTCCGTTCAATAACTTTAACTGGAAGCGGGGGCGGGGCATCCATGTCCATAGGACACATTGTTCCATTATTAATTTTTTTTTTTATCATTTTCATCCCACTCATGGCAAGGTATATTCGATTCAACATTATGTGATAAAGTTTGTCAGTGACTTGCAGCAGGTTGGTTGTTCTCTTTGCGTACTCCGGTTTCTTCCACCAATAAAATTAACCGCCACAATATAACTGAAATATTGTTGAAAGTGGCATTAAACACCATAACCACAAATTTATAATCTTCAATTATTTCACATAGGCTTTGAGCTGTGAAGGTATAAAATTGTATTAGATATAAATCGTAATTTTACGAGCATATTATTGTTGGAATATTTATAGATAGAATTGGAAAACAAGAGAAATGTGGATTGATTTTTACAGCAAATTATTCTCTAATAAATATTTTATTCCACAACCGAAAAATTTCCAGACTATTATATAAATCGAGCAGAAGGGAAACTCATCGAGTTTTGACACCAGAAGATGTGATATGAAGTGGTCAAAATATAACCTACATTTCTCTTGGGGTCATTAAAACAGAAATAATCAAATGCAACCACGCACTCTCTCTCTCTTTCTTAAAGTTATATTGTCAATTTCCCTTTACAAAATGTTTCCATGCATTAAAACGGGGAGAAAGATGTGGAAATTATATCATAACTGGTTAGTTAGACAGCTGGAAGGATTATGCCATCAAAATTAAACGTTACACGATTCTCTATTTAGAACGGTATTGATTTTGTTTGGTTTGATATTGTGCTGTAAGTTATATTTTCTGCTAGGATATAATTGGTTTGTTTTACCTGAAGTCATTTTCCCCGTGTTAAACTTATTGATCATTTATTTTTGTTACCGGGAGCAAATTTACTTCACAAAGTGTTAATTAAAGCATTCATGTTTCTAAAAAAAAATAGTGAAAAAAAACAGCATCTATTTATTCACACATGTCACAAATCAAATTTAATAAAAACAACAAACAAACTTTTGTTGTTTATGATTATTTTTGTATTGCCTACATCACGTAGCCGACATGTGTGAATCGCGCTATCCGTTAATCTTGTTTCACCTTCTATGTCTTCCGCATTCATGTTGACACACATTAGTTAATTTACGACTTCTTGTACCACACTTGATTGACTTTAATCAAACCTTCTCATTTAAGCCTGATTTTGTCTTCCTAGAAATTTATTTTTTTACTGTTTTGTTTTTTTGGTGCATGTCCAGAGTTAAGGCCCTTTTTAATAATTATACTTTTGCCTATCAATTTGGAACAGCTGGTACTGGTCTGATCCATGTTTATATAAATGTGATAATAGGTCTAATTAAAAACAACTCAATTGAATAAGTAATATAAGGTCTAATTAAGAATAAATGTCAATTTATATACTTATCAGTAATTTGTTACAGTTTCCTTTGATCTTTACTACCTGATAAATTTAGTAACAACGTTCAGTTGACCACCGACTCTGATGCTAGAAATTATCAGTTGTTGGTCATTTGTCATGCGCGGTCTAACGTGACGTCACTAAACCTTTCATTCAAAACAAGGGTCAAAACACAACAAAATAATCACAAAGCTGTGTTAAAATTGTGAAATTACCGATAAAAAAATTATTAGTATTTAAAAAAAGGTCAAAACACAACAAAAATATCACAAAGTTGTGTTAAAATTGTGAAATTACCGATAAAAAAATTATTAGTATTTTTTTTCGCTCGACAAGGATTATCAGGTCAATATCAGATTTGCTCTTCTCCTTGTCTTGCGAAAAAAAATACTAATAAATTATATTTATCATTGATCCATCTAGTAATGTACATGTACAAAATTAATCTCATTAAAAAACATACTATTAGTTGCATGTAAGGCCATCATTAAAAAATACTGGTTTCCTGTATCCGACTAATGGACAAATTATTATTTTTCTTTCAAAACTTGATTAAAGCTTCTAGGTTAACTGTCGCATTAGAACAATTAATGGCCTTATACTTAATTCGATAAAAAACATAATTAAATATGCATTTAACCCTACAATTAATTGCACATATGATACAGTTAAATCTCTAAAGATCAGTCATGCATGACACTGATTAAATATGTCAGTGTTCAGAGGGACCATTTGGGTAGCTACCAGGTCATTGTGGTCATAAAGCTTGAGTACACATTTTGTATTTGTCATAAAACTTTTGAGTACAAATTTTGTACTTGTCATAAAGCTTTAGAGTACAAGTTTTGTACTTGTCATAAAACTTTTGAGTACAAGTTTTGTGCTTGTCATAAAACTTTCGAGTACAAATTTTGTACTTGTCATAAAGCTTTCGAGTATAAGTTTTGTACTTGTCATAAAACTTTAGAGTACACATTTTGTACTTGTCATAAAACTTTAAAAGTACAAATTTTGTACTTGTCATAAAGCTTTCAGGTACAAATTTTGTACTTGTCATAAAACTTTCGAATACAAGTTTTGTACTTTCGAGTACAAGTTTTGTGCTTGTCATAAAACTTTCGAGTACAAATTTTGTACTTGTCATAAAACTTTCGAGTACAAATTTTGTACTTGTCATAAAACTTTCGAGTACAAATTTTGTACTTGTTATAAAGCTTTCGAGTACGAGTTTTTAAATTTGTACTCGAAAATCATTCTATCAGAACATCGTTTCTAATAAATACAGTGTTCTGGTTGGACGATTTATGAGTACGAATACGAAGCTTGTACTCAAAATGTTTTATCACCATGAAGCCTGCTGCCAGAATTTGGAACTATTGAATGTCAGTCTGAGTGTGGGAACATACTGGAACACATTATAGCTTTATATGTTAAAATGGGCTACTACTAATACTACTTCTTTCTCACATCTCAGATTAACATGTATAGTCTTAATTATATTTATTTTTATTACTATCACTGGGTCGGTACCTCTGCTGGTGGACTATTAGTCCCCGATGTTATCATTGGCCCAGTAGTCAGTGTTACTATCACTGGGTTGGTACCTCTGTGGGTGGACTATTAGTCCCCGATGTTATCATCGGCCCAGTAGTCAGTGTTACTATCACTGGGTTGGTACCTCTGTGGGTGGACTATTAGTCCCCGATGTTATCATCGGCCCAGTAGTCAGGGTTACTATCACTGGGTTGGTACCTCTGCTGGTGGACTATTAGTCCCTGATGTTATCATACGCCCAGTAGTCAATGTTTCGCATAGACATGATTTATTAGATATATTTATTGAAATTTACAGTTACTAAATGTTATAATCATAAAAACTATGGTTCTCCCCAGGCGTAGGTGACTTTAGCTGATTTTGGTGATCCTGTTTAGGCCTTTTGGTTTTATTGCTCCCATTTGTTTTATATATTTTTTGCTTTCTGATCTTTTGACCTGAAGAAGGTTATTCCAGAAATGTGTCCTGCACACTAAATAAGATATTAGTATTTTAATTTTTATTATATAATTATGTATCATCAGAATCACCACCATATGATACTGTGGGAAAACAATAAAAATGGAGGCTCCAGTGATTTTTATCCCCCCGCGATAACGGTGAGGGGAGTCTGTCTGTCTGTCTGCCTGTCTATCCATCACACTTTCTTGTGTACGTGATAACTTGAGTAAACATGGATAGATTTGAATAATTTTTTGCATGTGGCTTGTAATTATCATTATCTTGGATGGGTTTTAACATGGAAATATTTGAAGCAAGGGTTTTGGGGGAAAATCTTAGTTTTTGGTTGAAAAATCAACAATTTTGAGAATTGAGTTTTGTTTACGCG
This sequence comes from Gigantidas platifrons, assembly GCA_002080005.1. Classification (NCBI taxonomy): domain Eukaryota; kingdom Metazoa; phylum Mollusca; class Bivalvia; order Mytilida; family Modiolidae; genus Gigantidas; species Gigantidas platifrons. The sequence continues at coordinate 902,060 of MJUT01059646.1, forward strand.
ATAACTTGAGTAAACATTGATAGATTTGAATAATTTTTTGCATGTGGCTTGTAATTATCATTATCTTAGATGGGTTCAAACATGGAAATATTTGAAGCAAGGGTTTTGTGGGAAAATTTTAGTTTTTGGTTGAAAAATCACCAATTTTGAGAATTGTGTCTTGTTTACGCGATAACTTTAGTAAACATGGCTAAATTTTAATCATTTTTTGCGTGTGGCTTGTAAATATCATTATCTTGGATGAGTTTTTACATGGAAATATTTGAAGCAAGAGTTTTGGGGGAAAATCTTAATTTTTGGTTGAAAAATCAACAATTTTGAGAATTGAGTTTTGTTTACGAGATAACTTAAAAGTAAACATGGATAGATTTGAATATTTTTTTGCATGTGGCTTATAATTATCATTATCTTGGATGGGTTCTAACATGGAAATATTTGAAGCAAGGGTTTTGGGGGAAAATCTTAGTTTTTGGTTGAAAAATCACCAATTTTGAGAATTGTGTCTTGTTTACGCGATAACTTGAGTAAACATGGATAGATTTTAATAATATTTTGGAAGTGGCTTGTAATTATCATTATCTTGGGTGGGTTCTAACATGGAAATATTTGAAGCCAGGGTTTTGAGGGAAAATGTTAGTTTTGGTTGAAAAATCACCAATTTTGAGAATTGTGTCTTGTTTACGTGATAACTTTAGTAAACATGGATAGATTTGAATAATCTTTGCATGTGGCTTGTAAGTATGTTATACATTAAAACTGCAAGGCTGCTTTCTATAAATATGTAAAACTAGATATTATGCAAGTGCGGGGGGATAAGTCGCACATTCATGCGCTAGGGGGTTCTTTTATTTTTTTGGGGTCTATGGTTTGTTAATCAAACTAATGAAAAGCAGAAAGAACAATCAATGTCTTAAGTAAAAATTGTGTAATGCTTTCAGTTTTGTTAACTTTAGGAACAATACAAAGAAATACTTTACATTTTAATACAGTTACCAACTACCTGTGCAATCACTAAAGTTGTCAGTTCGAATTCAGCTCATGGCAAGATGTACTTGATACAACATTGTGATTTTCAGTTTGATTAAAGTTTTCAGTGACTTGCAGTTTTTTTATGGTTTTCTCCAGGTATTCTGGTTTCCTCCAAGTAACTGCCACGATATACCGGTAACTGAAATATTGTTGAAAGTGGCATTAAACACCATAACTCCATACTCCAACTGGGCTGTTAACAAAAATGCTGAGCTACCACCTATAAGTTTTCCTGGATCATGCCAAGCTTTAGTGGCCTAGACAAAGTACTAGGTGGCTGTTAGGGTTTTATCTATGTGAATCAAGGTGTTAACATAATCTTGTGTTAGTATGATTTAAGATCAGATTGGTGCATGGTTTTTACGTTGCAAAATAATAAGTAGTTTTTACTGACAAGATTAATTTATTTTCACTTATCATCCATCTATCAGTTATAGATCTTTATATAATATCAGTACATTTATTTTTTTTCACAATAACACGAGGATAGGTTTTAAAAGCTATAGACACACTCTGGTCATATTATATGAATCTAATATTGTGTGCATTGCATTAACAATGAATATAGCTGACTTTTAAGAACTCATTTATACCAATATTCTAAATTTTAGAATGACAAAATGAGGTTGATTTTCAGAATGTGACATTATTTTACTGAATATGATTCCACATGTTAAAAGCTACCAGGTTGATGGTTTTCTCTGTGTACAACGGTTTCCTCCACCAATAAAACTGACTGCCACCATATAACTGAAATATTGATGAAAGTGGTCTTTAAAAACCATAACCCTAACCCCCCTAACTCCAATCTGATACAGAATAAAAGTCACCTGACATTTATAAGAAATTGTAATTACTCCATTTTATCAAGCTAAAGTTATTTGACAGATTAATTCTGGTACAATTTGTATCTGACAAGAATGTCTCCTGCACTTCCCATGGTTTGAGGAAAAGAGAATCTATGACATCCTTCTGGAGATTAAACATTATATATTTTTGCCATTTTTCATGCCAGATAATGGAAGTTGTACCGTAGTTGTTTATATATACAATTGGTTGTTCCTGTAAATGTCTGTTAGCCAATGACAGACAAATTTGTTTTCTTCAATACATTAGATTCTGTGACATTTTTATACAACCACAAATCGTTCTCCTTTTTGTATGTTTATTTTCATCTCTCACTTGTTTTTCAGGTTTTGATGGAGACATTAGCATCTCTAGGAGCATCTATTAGATGGGCAGCTTGTAATATTTATTCCACTCAGGTAAGTGAAAAAAACATTTGCTCAGTGAGGTCAGCAATTGAATCTTGAATATTTTTTTTGTATTTTAACAGTTTTTAATGGCATAGCATTTATCAGTTGTATAGATGGGATAGATAAATAGATTCTCTTTCTTCTACCAGTGGTTTAAGATATTTCTACACTCGAGATTGAAAATTTTGAAAATTTAAATAAAATTTTCAATCTCAAGAGTGGAGTAATACCGTAATCCAATTGTAGCAAGGAGATTCTGTTTCTCCTATGACCGAAACGTCAAAAATATTTTAAGTGATTAATTTCTGTCATTAGTGACCATTGAATGGAAACTGGCGGGAACTCTCAAGCAGAAATATAACCTCTGGTGATTAAATATAAAAATATTACAATGATTTTACCAACTGGTTAAACATGCTTTATAATAGGAGAAAAACTAATTCGTTCTGGCACAGTGCAGAATGAAGTGATGTAAAAACGACAAGTGCCTGTCAATCCCCATTGCGGAACAAATTTAAACGGTTCATCCTAATTACCCAAAAGATAGGTCTGTAGCAACATCCATTAGAACAATGCCAAACACTATATAAAACTATTAGTAAAATATCAATACCATGCTGTCATTCATAGCACAACACTCCCTGAACAAAATGAATACCTCATTTATCTTCTCCTGTGATGGTATGCATAACAAGAAATTCTTCCATATTTAAAGAAATTGAACAGCGAATGGAAAACAATCTAAACTATAAATTGCTCTCAGAAAAATTGCAACATTGAAAACCCTATCTAACATATTTTCGCAAGTGCGTGCATAACCAGAAATTCTTCCATTTTTAAATAAATTGAATAGCCAATGAACACATTTTAAACTGTAAACTTTAATTGCACTCAGAAAAATCGCAACATAGAAAAACAATCTAACATATTTTCACCCCAGTGTATGCATAGTAAGAATTCTTCCATATTTAGAAGAAAAAAAATTAAATAGCCAATGAAATCATTTTAAGCTGTAAGCTTTATTTGCACTCTATCTAACACAGTTTCTCCATTATAACCACTTAATATATAAAAAGGTGCAGATCAATCTTCATGTTAACATTTAAACATAGTTGTTAGTTGCTATTTTGCTATTTTACACCAGATACATCCTGCCATTAAATAATTATAATTGCTACATGAATGCTATAGTAGTGAGGCTCTAAAATAATCATTTACTGAAGTAGTAGAATTGAGCTGCAAGTTTTAATACTTGATGGTGTACTAAATATGCATCAGCTTTGTTTCCACCATGTTTGCAAAACTTGGTTATGGATTAGAACAGGATTAAGTATCACTAATGCCTACTTATTATTTTATTTTATTAGTTTTTTCTTCGTATTGTTGAACTTATTCTCGTCCAGAATATAGCTGAAATACTGCTCGCTAGACGTCACGTTAATCAATAATCAATCAATCAATCGTTAATTTTTTTAGGGATGAATCAGAATCATATCTAATATTTGATCAACATTGTTATATTTCAGAAAAATAACCCAAAATACTGTAACATGTAAATTTTTTGTTAGCAAGAACCTAGATATCACCAAAAAAAAACAATAGAATTATTCAAGTCACAATTCAGGACAATATGTATGGACCTAGATATCACAAAAAAAAATAATATTGAATTATTCAAGTCACATATTCAGCACAATATACATGGAATAAATTACCCATTTCAATATACAACTCCCCCAAGCATGAATGCATTAACATAAATAAAGAAAAACTTTATGTCTAAACAAACAATAGATATTTATTGAAATAATAATCATGATAAAAATAATAAAACCTTTTTATTAGTGTATGTATAATGTATATACAGTGTTAAGAAAAGTTTGAAGATACCAAAGGGGGTTATCTGAATCCGTAAATTGAAGAAGGACATACAACACAATGCCAGTGTTTCTGCTAGCATTCTTATTGAAAATAGGATCGGTAGGTTTCCAAATTTTTTAAAATTGATTCCTATGCTATACAGGACTAGAATCCAGCTTAACAGTGATTGTCCAAAGATAGCAATATAACTTAAAGGTTTATAGGCACTTAAGATTGGGGTCTGAAGGGTTAGTGGAAGCACCTATTATTTTGCCTAGCTTATTATATTTACTGTATTTCTATTATTATAATATTGTATCTATAATAGAGTCTCAGCCTCCTGGATGATTAATTAATACTGTGTCATCCTCTTCAATAAAGATTTTAGCTGACCCGGATCACTTGGCATTTGATGTTATATTTGAATAATGTGCTCAACAAAAAGGGAACCTAACATTGGCAGGGGTGATAGTTAGGAAAGGGAGATTCAGATTTATCAAATCAACTTGATTCTCCATGGGAGGGGGCTTAAAAGGAGAGAAATTAAGTAAATAATTCAAAAAAGATCTTCTAAAGAACCAACAGTAGATATGCTGAAATATTGGTTTTGCAGAATCATTGTAATGTGTAAATTTAGATTTGTATAAATAGTGGTATCAGGGTCTATGCGACCAGAGTCCTTTTGTCCAAATTTTCACAAAGGCTACAAGGAGAAGTTTAAAAAAAAAAAAAACATCTAAAGAACCTGTAATTGAAATGCAAATATTTATGTCATGACATTATTTTGATATGCGAATCTGGGTTTGCACAAATACCCATGGTTCTGTTATGTCCGAAACCATAGGGTTCATAATTTTTCATAGCATGCAAAAGGGAAAAAAAATCAGGAATAGCATTCTCAAGAACAATATATGGAAATGTAATTGGCATGATTGTACAAATAAAAGCCCCCAGGGTCCACAGTTTATTAGGCTGTTAATGGGGATGGGGATTGCAAATAAAAAAAAAATCTTGAAGAAAAAAAAAATGGATAATTTATATCTAAGTGCTCAGGTGAGCCTCTGGCTTCTATTAACGTTGAGATGGTATGATTTTTGATTTTTTTTTCTATTTGTAAGTATTCTATTTCTGCCGAAGTATGTGGAATCACTATAATAATCTGAAGCATGGCTGTTTATTATATTAGTTGAGGTGATTTCTTTTAATCTAATCAAACAAAGGCCATCAATACATTTGTAGTTAAGTATTGCTGTCTAAATAATAGCCTTGATTGTTATCATTGACCATTAGACTGGAAGCTCAAAGCAGATATATATACTATTAATAGCTTTTGAGGAGAAACTATCAAATAAAGGTCAAGATGGATTTTTTTCATTACTGTAGATTCTACGGGACATCGGACATCGTAAAAAGTTGTACCATTATAAATCATGTTGCTGCACAACTGCAAGAAAAGTTTGATGATACAAAGGGATAATCAGAAACCATAAATAGAAGACTGACAGATGATACAAATGGCCTAAAGAAACGGAACAAAAAGATCTTTACGTTTGTGACAAAATAATAATGAAGTCTTGAAGGACCCTGTTAAGATTTTACCAGCGACATTTTCATTGGTTGATCGTGAGTTCATCTTGACATGACCCTCTAATTGGGATCTGCCAGATGTTCGGGGGGGGGGAGGGGGAGTGTAGTGTATTATATCAGCTGATTTCAATCAGATTACCTATATTTCCACCAGCTTCCTATGCTGTCCTTTTATTATTGGAGCTTACAGTGGATTTGTCTGTCTTCACTGTAGTAATTCACTTATAATATTGAGATCAGGGCCACTGTGGTTTTGACCATAAGTGGCTTACCTGGGTCAGAGGGTTAAAGTTCATGAAGAATAAGATTGATGGACAGTGAAATTTCTTATAGACCCTATCCAGGGATCACCAAAGTGAAGACTGTTTTGTTTGGTCAATACAGAGTTATCTTTCTTTCTTTTAATTAATTAATTGTGTGTTCTTTAGAGTTATATGATCATTGCTGAAATGCATCTTTTATAAAAACCATACACAAATTCATTTTATTTCTCAAAATGCTAACTTTCTGCTGTTTTTTCTGTAGACAAGACAATTTGTTCTCTGTTGAAAGAAAAGACAGCGAAACTTCCTTGTTTGAAACAGAAAAAAATAAAACTGCACTCTCTCTAATTCCAATTTTTTTTTTTATAATTTAAGAAATCAATTCCTAGCTTGGCTCATGTCCATTTATTTGGCTGCTTAGAAACAGTATAAGTTACGTGACAAATTGATATTAGATTTTCTGGAAGGAATTCAAATGGCTGGTAGAAACAAATTTAAATTTAATTTGAATTCAACAGATTTTAAATTAGCTTGATCACATGACCTTTACATCTCAATTAATACAAGTGATGAAAAATGTACCATGAAAAACTAGATTTTTGTTGCCTTGACTGCATTTCTTGGAAAAATCTTAGACTCGAAAATTAAGTCTTATTTTTTTTTATTTGATGTGTATTTAGAAATAGAAATCCTGGCCTGACTTTGTGTTAGCATGAAAATTGAAGGTTGATGTTAATTAACAAATGTTTGCAAAAATATTGGATGCACTCGACAGTTTTTTCAGATTAATGTAAATTGACATATTATTTACAATGAGTGAGTTGACTCCAATTGTTTTTTTTCTGACATATTAATAGCTCTCAACTGTCAGATGAATAAAATTTAATTATATATTTCATCTCGAGGGTTTTGTTTGCTAGATGGATTTTTTCCCACAAAATGAGGAGAAGAGAAAAAAAAACTTTTTTGTTGAAATTGGGGTTTATATCCTCTTATGACCAAACAGTATGAGCCACATCGGTGGTGTAATTGTTAACATGTTTGCTTTGAGTGCGGTAGATTGTGGGTTAGGGTCACAATCAGGTCAAACCAATATCCTTAAAATTGGTATTTGTTGCTTCTCCGCTAAGCACGCAGCATTAAGAAGAAAGAGCAAAGACTGGCTGGCCCGGAATCATGATCATGTGTATGAGTGGTGATGCAACATGTCTACATGCAGATTGTTGTTTCAGTGAGGTAGCACTATAAAGATCCAATTAAACATGTACGTCTAGTACAAAGCAGACATCATTTCATTGTATGTAACTTGTTAGCACCATGATATAACTTAAAGATTGCTCATTTAGCATTTAAACTAGAACCACTCACTCTGTATAGAAATAGTGACTGATGATGTCACATGATTACCACCAAATGGATCACATGACATAGATAGAAATAGTAACTAGTGATGTCATATGATTAACACTCAAAAGTATCACATGACATGTATGGAAATAGTGACTGATGATGTCACATGATTAACACCAACAGATATATCACATGACATGTATAGAAATAGTGACTGATGATGTCACATGATTAACACCAAGATGTATCACATGACATGTGTAGAAATAGTGACTGATGATGTCACATGATTAATGCCAAGATGTATCACGTGACACGTATAGAAATAGTGACTGATGATGTCACATGATTAATACCAACAGGTATCACATGACATGTATAGAAATAGTGACTGATGATGTCACATGATTAACACCCATATGTATCACATGACATGTATAGAAAAAGTGACTGGTGATGTCACATGATTATAGATTGTTGAATCTAAACTGTAGATATTATATTATTTAATTGTCCTTAATATATAAGGTCTATATAAACGTACATTGTTGTCCCCCGACGCTTCGTCGAAGG